>CAUYLG010046164.1:0-183019 GCA_963573385.1 Cacajao melanocephalus
ACTTTAAACCAACAAATATCAAAAGAGACAAAGAAGGGCATTACTTAATGGTAAAAGGATCAATGCAACAAGGAGAGCTAACGATCCTAAATATATATGCACCCAGTACAGGAGCACTCAGTACATAAAAGCAAGTTCTTAATGACCTACAAAGAGACTTAGACTCCCACACAATAATAGCGGGAGACTTTAACACTCCACTGTCAATATTAGACAGATCAACGAGACAGAAAATTAACAAGGATATCCAGGGCTTACACTCAGAACTGGACCAAGAAAACCTAATAGATATTTACAGAACTCTCCACCCCAAATCCACAGAATCTACATTCTTCTCAGCACCACATCACACCTACTCTAAAATTGACCACACAATTGGAAGTAAATCACTCGTCAGCAAATGCAAAAGAATGGAAATCATAACAGTCTCTCAGACCACAGTGAAATAAAATTAGAGGTCAGAATTCAGAAACTAATTCAGAATCGCAAAACTTCATGGAAACTGAACAACTGGCTCTGGAATGTTGACTGGATAAACAATGAAATGAAGGCAGAGATAAAGATGTTCGTCAAAACCAATGAGAACGATGACACAACGTACCAGAATCTCTGGGACACATTTAAAGCAGTGTATAGAGGAAATTTTATAGCAATAAATGCCCACATGAGAAGCAAGGAAAGATCTAAAATCAACACCATATCATCAAAACTGAAAGAGCTAGAAGAGCAAGATTTAAAAATTTCAAAAGCTAGCAGAAGACAAGAAATAACTCAGATCAGAGCCGAACTGAAGGAAATAGAGACACAGAAAACCCATCAAAAATCAATAAATCCAGGAGCTGGTTTTTTGAAAAGATCAACAAAATAGACCACTAGCCAGATTAATAAAAAAGAAAAGAGGATAATCAAATAGATGTAATAAAAAACGATAAAGTGGATATCACCACAGATTCCACAAAAATACAAACCACCATCAGATATTACTACAAAAAACTCTATGCACATAAACCAGTAAACCTGGAAGAAATGGATAAATTCCTGGACACTTACACCCTCCCAAGCCTAAACCAGGAAGAAGTCAAAACCCTGAATAGACCAATAACAAGGGCTAAAGTTGAGGCAGCAATTAATAACCTACCAACCAAAAAAAGCCCAGGTCCAGATGGGTTCACAGCCAAATTCTACCAGACATACAAACAGGAGCTGGTACCACTCCTTCTGAAACTATTCCAGACAATCCAAAAAGAGGGAATCCTCCCCAAATCATTTTATGAGAACAACATCATCCTGATACCAAAACCCGGCAGAGACTCAACAAGAAAAGAAAACTTCAGGCCAATATCCATGATGAACATATATGCAAAAATCTTCAATAAAATACTGGCAAACCAATTGCAATAGCACATCAAAAACCTTATCCATCACGATCAAGTAGGCTTCATCCCGGGGATGCAAGGCTGGTTCAACATACGCAAGTCTATAAACGTAATTCACCACATAAACAGAAAAAAAGACAAAAACCACATGATTATCTCAACAGATGCAGAGAAGGCCTTTGACAAAATTTAGCAGCCTTTATGCTAAAAACTCTCAATAAACTAGGTATTCACAGAACATATCTCAAAATAATAAATGTTCATTGCAGCACTGTTTACAATATCAAAGACTTTGAACCAACCCAAATGCCCATCGATGATAGACTGGACAGAGAGAATGTGGCACATATACACCATGGAATACTAGGCAGCCATAAAAAAACGATGAGTTCGTGTCCTTTGTAGGACATGAACCTGGAAACCATCTTTCTCAGCAAACTGACACAGGAACAGAGAATCAAGCACCACATGTTCTCACTCACAGGTGGGTGCTGAACAATGAGGACACAGGGAGGGGAGCATCACACACTGAGGTCTGTTGGGGGGAACTAGGGGAGGGACAGTAGGGAGTGGGGAGTTGGGGAGGGATAACATGGGGAGAAATGCCAGATATGGGTGATGGGGAGGAAGGCAGCAAACCACATTGCCATGTATGTATCTATGCAACAATCCTGCATGTTCTTTACATATACCCCTGAACCTAAAATGCAATATATATATAAAAGCATCCAGCTCCATGTTTAAAAAAAAAAAAAAAAAAAATGAACACCAGCCTGGGCAACCAAGCAAAACCCTGTCTTTAAAAAACAAAAACAAAAAAGCCTGTTTCTGTCTACTTCTGAGATTCCTTTTTCTTTAGTGTATCTTCTAGCTCACTAAAACAGGATTTATGGATCTTCCCATGCAGCTAACACTTCCTACAATAAAAATATTCTTTCTAACCCTTTATCTCCAATGACTTGGATTACAAAATTCTTCAATTTTCTTTTCATGGAATTTCAGACTACAGTTTTGACATTTCTAAGAAATATTTGTTTCTTTCTCTCAAATCCTTCCCTGTGGAAATATCCCTGATATGTCCTCAGCCCCCAAAATGTATATAATACGTTCTCAACCAACACCACCACTTGAGCAGTCTCTTCCCCGTTGGTGAACAATTAGAACACTCCTTTTAAAATGTCTTATGCATTCCACAACTTTTTCCTGAGTAGAAACAAAACTCAAAACACCAAAGGAACTTGAGATGTCAGACTACTAAAACTGAGGAAAATCTCTCTTATTCTTTGGGTGAACTCTTTCAACTTACTTAAAAAGCTGACCAACTAAGAGAGGTACTAAGATTCGCCTCTGTTTTAAAACGCTTCTTTTGGCCAGGCATAGTTGCTTACACCTGTAATACCACCACTCCAGAAGGCTAAGGTGGTAAAATTTCTTGAGCCCAGGAGTTCAAGACAAGCCTCAGCAGCACAGCTAGACCTCATCTCTGTTCTTTTTTAAATTTTTTAAAAATAAATAAATTTTTAAAAAGCTTATCTCAGTATTTCTATATTCCTTTTGACAACCTACAGTGCAAAAAATGTGGTGCATCAGTGACACCTACTTTGTTATAGCTTAAAAGTGAGAACAGACAAATTATCTCACATACGTGATCGAAATGGTAGGTTCTCTATTTGATAATAATGATAAAACAGTAATAAGAATCACCGGCTGGACACGGTAGCTCATGTTGTAATTCCAGCACTTGGACGCCAAGGCAAGAAGATTACTCGAGCCCAGGAATTCAAGACCAACGTAAGCAACACAGTGAAATCTCATCTCTACAAAAAACTTAAAAATTAGCCAGGTGTGGTGGTACACACCTGTAGTCCCAGCTTCTCAGGGGGCTGAGGTGGGAGGATTGCTTGAGCCCAGAAAAGATGGAGATTGTGCCACTATACTCCAGCCTGGGCAACAGAGCAAGACCCTCTCAAGAAAAAAAAATTGTTAATATTTTTTAGTACTCAGTTGGTGCCAGACACTTTACTTTGATCCTCACAAGCCTCTAATGTAGACATCATCCACCTCATTTAAGAAAACAGAGAGGTTAAGTAACTTGTCCAAACCACATAGCAAGTTACTGGCAAGACTTGCTTGAACACAAGTCTGTTGAGCTCCAAAACCTGTGTCCTTAAAAAGTACCACAAGAGACCTCTTAGTGGACAAGATATATCCAGCCTACTCATTTACCCCATGATTATGTACAGAAATTTAGCACAGCACATTTATATGAGCATTTAACATATGAACTAGTTTACAGATAATACAGTTACCAAACTAAAATTGACCTATGTTAATTTCTACTCTCAGCTCTTCTGTGCCCTTCCTCCTTGAAGCAAGGAAGGAAGGAAGGAAGGAAGGAAAGAAGGGAGGAAGGGAGGGAGGGAGGGAGGGAAGGAGAATAGAATAGAATAGAATAGAATAGAATAGAATAGAATAGAATAGAATAGAATAGAATAGAAAAAAGGCCAGGCAAGGTGGCTTATGCCTATAATCCCAGCACTTTGGGAGGTTGAGGCGGAGGATCACTTGAGTCTGGGAGTTCAAAACCCTTCTGGCAAATATAGCAAGACCCCATCTCTTGAAAGAAAAAAAAAACTGCTTTAATTAGCTGGACATGGTAGCATGAACCTGTGTTGGAAGGCTGAGGTAGGAAGATTGCTCGAGCCCAGGAGTCTGAGGCTGCAGTGAGCTATGATCATGCCACCGCACTCTAGCATGGACTACAGAGTAAGACTCTGTCAAAAAAAAAAAAAAAAGGAAGAAAAGGTTTTTTACCCACTGTTGCAGTTAACTGGCAAACCTATGTAATAAATTAACTAACAAAACCGGTTTAGCAACAAATGAGATGCACAAGGTCTTTAAATTCTAACCTTAGGCATGTTGCTGATTTGAAGTGATTTAACAGCATTTAAAATAAGTTAAATTTTATATTTATGGGGTTTTCAAAACCACAGTCAAAAATAAGAACCCAAGCCTGAGCAACACGGCAAAACCCATCTGTACACAAAACACAAAAATTAGCCAGGCGTGGTAATGCACACCTGTAGCCCTAGCTGCTAAGGAAGCCGATACAAGAGGATTGCTTCGGCTCAGGAGAGAGAAGTTGCAGTGATCAGAAATCATGTCACCGCACTGTAGCCTGGACAATAGAGACGCTGCCTTTAAAAAAAAAAAAAGGAATCCATATTTATGAAATTTCAGTAATAAACCCTGATATCAAATACCTAGGTGAAAAGGAAAAAGGTCAAAATCCAGCTGCTTTGCCTAATTATTGCCAAGGTTCCAAGTGTCAGAAATATTTAAATGAGATAAACATACAATTGTCCACTGCAATTATCTCTAGGAAGAGAGGCTGCAAGAAAGGAAAATGAAAATATTATGGAGAAGGGCTTTTGCCCATGTATGCATGTACATGTTCATATGTGTGTGTGTGTGTGTGCGCACACACGCGCGCACACGTACTGGGCTTTTTGTAATAACAAAAATTCCTTAAAAGGCAAAGTCTGATCAGACTTAATTTTTATCTGCACCCATGAGCTTGACATAAGGATTACACATTTCACTATCTAATAAAGGGTACACCATTAAGAAAAAGAACAACATTCTCTCTGTCACTTTGGCCTCTCCAATTGAACTAAAACAAGACTTAATAGATTAAGTTTTTACCCACTCCAAAACAACTATTTCCATTTCATCAGAAGCAAGAGAGAAAAATCTTAAAGGACATTAACCTTCAAGCAGCTCGAAAGGGAAAGAAATATTAGAACTTGAGAAATAAAATGGAGAATTAAACTCTCTTGACATTCTTCAGGTAACAAGGAGAACCACCCAGTTAAAGAACTATTCTCTCCCCATAGCGAAAGCCTGAATGTGGAAACTGACGAAAAGTATCCCAGAGAGCAGCCAGCTTGCTGCCTCCAGGACTCACTCATTTATCCATTCCCCTGAGCTTAAAGAGAAAAGATAAAAATGAGAAGTGCTTTAAAATTAAAGTTGATGTTTAAATATCAGGTCTCTTCTGAGCCCCTACTTTTTTATCTTAAAAATACTATTTGCAGCCAGGCATGATGGCTCATACCGGTAAGCCAGCACTTTGGGAGGCCGAGGTAGGTGAATCTCCTGAAGTCAGAAGTTTGAGACCAGCCTGGCCAACGTGGTGAAACCCCATCTCTACTAAAAATACAAAAATTAGCTGGGCGTAGTGGTTGGCACCTGTAGTCCCAGCTTCTCGGGAGGCTGAGGCAGGAGAATCACCTGAACCCACAGGGCAGAGGTTGCAGTGAGCCAAGACTGCACCACTGCACTCCAGCCTGGGCAACAATAGCGAAACTCCATCTCAAAAAAAAAAAAGAAAGAAAGAAAGAAAGAAATCATTTGCTACCAATAAATAATTTGCGAAGGTACTTAGCATAAAACCTGAGACACTGTAGGTGCCCAATAAATGTTAGCTTCCTTCTTTCAGAACTGAATTTCCAACTGCCAGATAGATCTCCCACTAATCTTTGAGCTCACAAGGCCCATTAGCCCACCTCACTGCTGGACTACCCAATTTATCCCATACCTTCTCCTCCTGTATTTTCTCTCTCTCAAGTTGGCATGAACACTCTCTTTGGCACCTGGTTTCGAATTATCTGTCTTCAATCTCCTTTTAATCCCCACAGACTCTGTTCTCCAAACGTCTTCATCACTCACCTGAATTTCTGAAACATCTTTGTAATTGGACTCCCTGCCTCTCCAATACATCTTTCAAAACATTATTATGAAACAGAGCTCACACCAAGCACCTGTTTTGGTTCCCCACTGACCCTGAGAATATAGTCTGAACACTTGCGTGTGAAAAACCCTCCAAAATCTTAGCACAAATCATCTCGCCAGCCTTCCCTCCCACCACACCCTGCCATGAACTCTGTGCTTGTCTTCCGCCTGCAATCTACTCTCCTCCATTCTCCACCCATGAAAGCCCTACTCATCATTCTAGGCCTGGCTACACACACTCAGCTCAAGTGGCAAATGTTTTACAAAATTAGCTCTAACTTCCCCAAAGTTGGCATTAATCACTTACTTTATGCACCCACAGCACCTCACTTGTACCTCAGTCTGCACCACTTCCATTCTAGATTAATACCACAGTGACTTGTTTTCAAGGCCATCTCCCCCAGTTCCTGAATTAGGACTCACACCTGATTTATTTCTGATTGTCCCCTAAACACCTGTTACCTAGCCCCTTCTGTACTGCACCCCTGAACTGAATGTAGTAACTAGCATTTGTTACCATGTGTTCTATAGGTACCACGCTGTCCGTTACCTGAATTATCTCACTAATACTCATTAACTCTTACAAAGTACGTGGGATTTTAGTTTCACTTTTACAGATGAGGAAACTCTACTCAGAGAGGTTAAGTAATTTGCCCAAAATAACACCTCTAGTATATGGCAAAGCTAGAATTTGAACCAAGGGTCAGACTGATTTCGGAAGCCATGCTTTTAACCACTACAATATACCACAGACATTTTTAAAATTCACTTGTTCCTCTAGAATGTATGCACATGGGAGTATTACTCAAGATCAGCACCCCAGGAAATCGTATTTAATCCTATCAGCACATGGAGGTCCTTTTGGTTCTGCTCTAGTCCAGGGGCATAAACAAGCAGACTCACGATAATCCAGATTAGTTTCTTTTTCTCCTTTCGTACCTCCACTCCCAGTCCCCACTACCTCTGAAAAACAAATCAGAAGAGAAATGTTTTGGAAGACAGAGATAGAAAAAGAATGCAATCTTTCATTCCTTGTGATATATATAATGGTAAGTATATAAGATTTAGCAGGCATATAGAACCTAAAAGAATCTGTTGGATCATTTCAAAACATGCTCACCCTGCTCAAACCTGAAATCAACAGCAGTTGCTAAGAAAACACATGACCAAATGCAAGACAACATGATGACTCACCCAAGGAACAAGCTTACCTTCCAGTTCTCAGAAACCACCACCAACAGAGAGTCTTTGTAACCCAATCATCAATCTGTGGTTACAAACATTCAAGAGTTTCTTTTCATCCAGCTCAGAAGGGAATATAATCAGTTCTGGATTAAACACTTCTATAAAAGTAATTATTACCCAGCAGAGGGGAAGCTTTCTGCAGTGAAAAATGTACAAAGACTACAAAGGTAATATATTTTCTTTTAAACAACAGTCTATTAACAGAGGAAAGATTCTTACTCAATGTCATCAATTGAGTGACTACAAAGGGTATTCTAACAAGAGCATGCTTAGTAACCTATTTTCTTTGCCAAGACAAGTGCGAATAATAAAACACATCTTGGCTGGGAGCAGTGGCTCCTGCCTGTAATCCCAGCACTTTGGGAGGCCAAGGTGGACGGATTACAAGGTCAGGAGTTTGAGACAAGCCTGGTAATGTGGTGAAACCCCATTTCTACTAAAAATACAAAAAAGTAGTCAAGCGTGGTGGTGCACACCTGTAATCTCAGCTACTAGGGAGGCTGAGGCAGGAGAATCACTTGAACCCAGGAGGCAGAGGTTGAAGTGAGTTGAGATCACGTGGTTACACCCCAGCCTGGGCAACAAGAGCAAAACTCTGTCTCAAAAGAATAAATAAAAATAAATAAAACACATCTTTAACTCTTTAGTAAACAGAATTCATGATAATCATTTTTTCTTTCTGAATCACTATCTCAAATTTTTAAACTAAAAGCTCTAATAGGCATTATTCTATCCACAATCCCATCGTACACTGGCTATAACCCACCATTATACTGTAGTAATAGCTTATATGCATTTCAGTTGTGGGATTTTTTTATTTGTTTTGGGGGTATGGCAGATAGTCTTGAACAGCTTATTTATATTGTTGAAATATAAAACTAAGATAAAAATTTCTTCTCAGTAATATTTTAAAATGAAAATTAGCTCCTGTATGAGATGTCTGTGAAAAAAAAAGAAGAAAAAAAAAGAAAATTAGCTAACTCTTACGGTATGACCCATTAATTCATGTATCACACAGAAGCAGCTAAAGATGAAAATCTCAGTCATAAGTGACACAATCAGCTTTTCCTCAGGATACCACAACTTGTCCTCCAAAGCAAAAGTAGGAGAAAACAGGCGGTATGTCTGTAAATTAGTTGTCCCCCTGCCAAACACCAACTATCCCACAACCTGATCTCCTACTAAATGCGTTATCTCTAACCTTGAAAAGAGGAAGGCAGGGGGCCCACTGACTAAGACAAATGGATTTTTAAACGTATTACGCATCCCCACATGCTGAATACCTTTTCTTTCCAAATGAGGCAACATAACTGCTGAAATGAGTAGTGAGAATTCTTAGTTTACATATGTTAAAAATCTGCCCCACGGCCAGGCACGGTGGCTTATCCCTGTAATCCCAGCATTTTGTGAGACGGAGGCAGGCAGATCACTTGAGGCCAGGAGTTTGAGACCAGCCTGGCCAACAGAGTGAAATTCCATCTCTACTAAAAGTACAAAAATTAGCCAGGTATGGTGGCGCATGCCTAGTTCCACTCAGGAGGCTGAGGCAGGAGAATTACTTGGACCCAGGAGTTGGAGGCTGCAGTGAGCCGAGATCACGCCATTGCACTGCAGCCTGGCAACAGACTGAGACTGTCTCAAAAAAAAAAAAAAAAAAAAAAAAACTTCAAACCTTCAAAACCTTCTAATATCTACCTTCCTAGAAGTCTGCCTTTCAAATTAAAATTTGCCCTTCAAGTGCAATAATTCAATTTTAAAGGGCATGCGTGTATATCTTTCTTACCATTCTAGAATATTATTTATAAGTATAATGCATATATTACTAACATAATGACAGTACATAAAATGTTATAATAAAATGTTCACGGTAGTGACAAGCGTATTTCTTTTTGCCAGGTGCGGTGGTTCACGCCTATAATCCCAGCCCCTTGCGAGGCTGAGGTAGGAGTACTGCTTGAGCCCAGAAGTTCGAGACCAGCCTGGGCAAAGTAGAGAGATCTCGTCTCTACAAAATATCGAAACACAAGGCTGGAGGATCACTTGGGCCCAGGAGGTCGAGGCTGCAATGAGCCATGATCACACAACACTGCACTCCCACCTGGGTGCCAGAGCGAGACCTTGCCTCAACAACAAAAAAAGTACATTTTTTAATAGATTTTATGCAAATAGGAATATACGTGCCTGTGTCCACCTGTTTTGTTTTATCCACCTTTTGTGTAAATTAGCTCCAGATAAGTTTTATCTATAATGTAAAGGTAACCAGGAAATGGCTACATATGATTCAGTTTCAAATTCATTTCTAGCACCTTAACATCTCAAATAATTTAAAATCCAATTATTTAAAGATAAAATGATATGACGGATGAAATTTGCTTCAAAATAATCCAGCACAGGGGGGATATGTGAGGACGTGGGTAAAAACAGATTGATAGGATTTAATAATATTTATTCTGGGTAATTGTTACGCAATGGTACATTTTACTATTATCTCTGCTTTCGCATCTATTTGAAAGTTTTCATAAGAAATTTTAAATCCAATTTACTATTACACTGCCAAACACAACTGTATCACTTTGAATTTGTTTTACTGTGCTCACTTCAGCAACACATAGAGGAAAAGTGAATTTATTTTACCCACATTTCTTTTTTTCCTTTTAGACAGGGTCTCACACTGTGTCTCCCAGCTCACTGCAGCCTCAATCTCCCAGGCTCAAGCGATCCTCCCACCTCAGCCTCCCTAGTACCTACCTGGGACTATAGACATGCACCACCATAGCCCAGCTAATTTTTTTTTTAAGAGATGGGGGTCTCACTATGTTGCCCAGACTGGTCTCAAACTCCTGGGCTCATGTGATCCTCCTGCCTCAGCCTCCCCAAACGCTGGGATTATAGGCATATGCTATGGTGCCCAGCCTACATTGCAATTAATGTTTTATATGATATTAGTGCCAACTAATGCTCTTAAAATACAATGGGGTAAATATCACATTTCTTGACCATATGCATAGACTTGAAGAGCTGAAAAAAATCTCAGAGATCATCTAATCCTCTATGCCCATGGTTCACAGTCTGGAGCATGCATCAGAATCACTTAGAAGGCCTATTAAACACAGACTGCTGGGCCCCACTATCAAGGTATAGTCAATAGGTTGCTGCTCCTGGTCCCTGGGCCTTACTTTGAGAACCACTGCTCTGGCTGACCATCCTTTTTGCCCTGCTCACATCTCCACTGCAGTGACTCCAATCACCCCACTGAGATGTTCCTATGCTAATGGTCCTTTCTGCTTCTAGACAGCTTGCCAGTGGCAAAGGACATTGACTTTCATCTGTGTGTCAGAGCCCAGATTCAATAAGTATTTAAAAAATAATTCGTTGAGCCGGGCGCGGTGGCTCACGCCTGTAATCCTAGCACTTTGGGAGGCTGAGGTGGGCGGATCACCTGAGGTCAGGAGTTCGAGACCAGCCTGACCAATACGGTGAAACCCCGTCTTAATTAAAAATAATAATAATAATAATAATTCATGGAATGAATTAAAGAGGGGTACATTTACACAGCACGATAGAAGAGAGCTACTCACTGATAAACTGCACGCACTGGTAGTAGCCAAAGGGAGACTAAAAGTCAGCTGGAACCAGAGCAAGTAATTGGCAGATTCTAGAAAAATCCAAGCACCACATCTCAGATTGAACTTTCCAAACAAATACGGACACTGAGGAGCAAAAGCTTGAGGCTCCTTTTTGTCAAATGTGTTACTTTGACCTGAGGAGCTATTAGCAAGTGTTTTTCATCTCACACACCATCAAAAGAAAGAGATGCTTTCACACTTATCCTTCAACTCAATGTTTCTCAGAGTCTGGAAAATGTCAACACAGGAAGATAGATTTCCTTCTCCCCATTCACCTCTCTCTTCCTAATGGAGCCCAAAGGAAAGAAAAGGTGCGGCAGTGCACCCTGCAGAGCCTATCTGGAGGGGAGGGTTCTCCAGTGAGGTGCTCTGAATATTGTAACACTCTGCTGTATTCTAAAATATGTTAAGCAGAACACATATTTTAAAAATAAAATACGTTTCTATTACATCAATGGTTTGCTCTATGATAATTTAGTGGATTTAGGTTTTTTTTTTTTCTCTTTTTTTTTCTTTTTCCTATAAAATTAAAGCAATTAAGGATTTAGCTTAAGAAAATTAGTTTCTAGGCCAGGCACAGTGGCTCACACCTATAATCCTAGTACTTTGGGAGGCCAAAGCAGGTAGAACACTTGAGCCAGAGAGGCAGAAGTTGCAGCACTCCAGCAAGGGAGGGAAAAGAAGGAGGGGAAGGAGAGGAAGGAGGGGAAGGGGGGCAAGGAGGAGAAGGGAGGGAAGTGGGGGAAGGGGGAGAAGGGGGAGGGGAGAAAGAGAGACAGAAGAAGAAAAGAAAGGAGAGAAAAGAAGAGGTCAGGGTGCGGTGGCTCATGCCTGTAATCCCAGCACTTTGGGAGGCTGAGGTGGGCAGATCACTTGAGGCCAGGAGATGGAGACCAGCCTGGCCAACATGGTGAAACCTCTTCTCTACTACAAATACAAATATTAGCCAGGTGTGGTGGCACACACCTGTAGTCCCAGCTACTTGAGATGCTGAGACCAGCAGGTCAAAGCTACCACGTGAGCAACAGAATGAAACTCTGTCTCAAAATGAAATAAGTAAAATGTAAAAATAAGAGATATAATAAAATAAAATAATGATAGCTAATAAGCATAAGGATATAAAATAGAATTATAAAAAATATTCAAGTCATCAAAAAACAGTAAAAGAAAGCAAAGAGCAGATGAGGGAAAAAAAGAAAACAACAAGATGCTAGATTTAAATCTAATTACATCAATAATCGCTTTGAGTATAAATGTCTAAACATCTTGATTAAAAGGCAAAGATAGTCACACTGGAAAAAAAAAAATAATATCCTGCAAGGAGTGGCGTCCACTTCTTTAGTGCGGGCTGCATATAATGACCTCCTTCTTTAAAAAAATGCAGTACAGAAAGGAGAATTGCATCTCAAAAATAAATAAATTGTAATTTAAATTTTAAATGTATTTTGAACTGAACAAAAATAAAATCACACCATAGCAAAATTTGTGAGATGGCACTAACGCAGTACTGAGGAATGAATTTAAAAAACTAAACACCTATATCAGACAAGAAAAAAAGTCACAAATCAATGACCTAAGGAAACTAGAACAAGAACAAATTAAACCCAAAAGTAAAGTAGAAAAGAAAAAATAAAGATTAGAGTGAAACTCAATTAAAGGGAAAATGGAAAAATATTAAACAATATCAATGAAACCAACAGCTAGTGCATGGAGGTCAATAAAGTTGATAAACCTCAAGCCTAGGGCATCTCAACCGTGGCACTGCTAACACTTTGGCTGAATAACCAAGAGGATCTCACCTACCCATTGCAGGGTATCTAGCAGCGTCCTGGACTTCTGCCCATCAGATGCCAGGAACACATGCCTCTCGTCCCTACACCAGACATGGTCTCCAGACACTGCCTCCAAAAATTACCAAATGTTCCTCGCATAGGTGGGGTAAACTTCCACCCATACTTCACACCATAAACAAAAATTAACTCAAAGTAAATGAACCTAGATGTCAAACCAAAACCTACAAACATTTTAGAAAAACATCATAGGAGAAAGCCTTTTTCACTTTGAATGAAGCAGATTTCTTAGATATAATACCGAAAGTACAATCCATAAGAATAAATTGACAAATTATACTTCATCAAAATTAAGAACAGTATCCTCAAAAGATACTGTTAAGAGAATATGATAAACTTGCTATGGCTTAAATGTCCCCTCCAAAACTCTGGTGAAATTTAATTGCCACTATAACATTATTAAGAGGCAATATTGTTACAATATTACAGTATTAGGAGATGGAACTTTTTTTTTTTTTTTTTGAGACGTAGTTTCGCTCTTGTTACTCAGGCTGGAATGTAGTGGCGCAATCTCGGCTCACTGCAACCTCTGCTGCCCGGGTTCAAAGCAATTCTCCTGCCTCAGCCTCCCGAGTAGCTGGGACTACAGGCACGTGCCACCACGCCCAGCTAATTTTTGTGTTGGTTTTGTTTTGTTTTGTTTTGTTTTGTTTTTGAGATGGAGTTTTGCTCTTGTGACCCAGGCTAGCGTGCAATGGCGCAATCTCCACCTTAGCCTTCCAAGTAGCTGGAATTACAGGCACCCACCACCAAGCCTGGCTAATTTTTTTTAATTTTTATTTTTAGTAGAGACGGGGTTTCACCATGTTGGCCAGGCTGGTCTCAAAATCCTGGCCTCCCAAACAGGTGAAACATTTATCAGGCAATTAGGTTACGAGGGCTCTGCTCTCATTAATGGATTTATGCCATCATTGCAGGAATGGGTTCCTTATAAAAGAATCAATCAGGCTGAGTGTGGTGGCATGCACCTGGAGTCTCCGCCACTCAGGAGGCTAAGGCAGGAGAATCGCTGGAACCTGGGAGGCAGAGGTTGCAGTGAGCTGAGATTGAGCCACTGCACTCCAGTCTGGTCAAGAGAGCATGACTCTGTCTCAAAAAATAAAATAGGCTGGGCGCAGTGGCTCATGCCTATAATCCCAGTACTTTCAGAGGCCAAGGTGGGCAGAGCACTTAAGGCCAGGAGTTCAAGACCAGCCTGGCAACACAATGAAACCCTGTCTCCACTAAAAATACAAAAAAAAAAAAACCCAGTGTGGTGGCACACACCTGTAATCCCAGCTACTCGGGAGGCTGGGTACAAGAATCGCTGGAACCCGGGAGGCAGAGGTTGCAATGAGCCAAGACTGTGTCACTGCAATCCAGCCTGGGTAACAGAGACTGTGTCTTAAATAAATAAATAATAAAAGAAAAAGAATAAATCAGCTCCATTTTGCATCTTTCTCACCCTCTCTTTGCCCTTCGGTCATGTAGTGATGCAGCAAAAATGCTCTCACCAGATGTCGCCCCCTCCTCAATCTTAGACTTCCCAGATTCTAGAGCCATAGCCAATAAATTTCTGTTCATTATAAATTACCCCATCTGCGGTATTCTGTAATGGCAGCACAAAATGGACTAAGACAAGACTGAATGCAAATATTTGCAAATCTTATACCTGATAAATGACTTGTACCCAGAATACACAAAGAACTCTCAAAACTCAATAATAAGGAAATCACAAGAAAACAGGCAAACAATTTGAGCAGACACTTCAACACAGAAGATATGCCTGGCTAAATAAGCATATGAAACAGTGCTCAATGTCGTTAGCCATCAGGGAAACAGAAATTAAAACCACAATGAGGTTCCACTACACACCCAAAAGAATGGCTACGAAAGCCTGACCACCCCAATTGTCGGCAAGGATTTGGAGCTAATGGAACCCTCGTAGACTATTTTGGTTATATTATATAACCACTTTGGAAAAGTACAGTTTTTGAAAAGTTAAACATATACCTACCATAGAATCTAGTCATTCTACTCCTAGATATCTACCCAGGGGAAATGAAAGATACGCGTACAAAGACTGTGTATAATGTTCACGGCAGCTTTAGTTTTAATAGCCCAAAACCAGAAACAACCCAAACGTCTATTAATGGGTGAAAAGATAAATGAACTGAGGTCTATCAGTACAATGTTGTACTACTTGACGATAAAAAGGAATCAACTATTTACAATATGGGTGAGTCTCAAAATAATTATGTTAAGCAAAAGCCAGGCAAAGAAGAGAACTTATTACACGACTCCATGCACATAAAATTCTAAAAATGCAAACTAATCCACAGAGTCAGCAAGTTATCATTGGTTGTACAAGGAAGGGGGATTTAGGGTATAGCAAGAGGCTAGAGGGATGCAGTTTCACAGGTCTATACATAAGTCAAAAACTTCTCAGCCGGGTGCAGTCGCTCATGCCGATAATCCCAACACTTTGGGAAGCCAAGGCAAGCAGATCACAAGGTCAGGAGATCAAGCCATCCTAGCTAACCCAGTGAAACCCTGTTTCTCTAAAAATACAAAAAATCAGCTGGGGGTGGTGGTGCATGCCTATAATCCAAGCCACTTGGGAGGCTGAGGCAGGAGAATTGCTTGAACCCAGGAGGCAGAGGTTGCAGTGAGCTCAGATCGAGCCACTGCACTCTAGCCTGGGCAACAGAGTGAGACTCCATCTCAAAAAAAAAAAAAAAACTTCACCAATGTAAACATGAGGCCAGGTGCAGGCTAATGCCTGTAATCCAGCACTTTGGGAGGCTGAGGTGAGAGGATAACTTGAGGCCAGGAGTTAGGAGACCAGCCTAGGCAACATGGTGAGACCTCTTCTCTACAAAAAATTTAAAAATTAGCCAGTTATGGTAGTGCATACCTGTAGTCCATTACTCAGGAGGCTGGGATGGGGGAATCACTTGGGCCCAGGAGGGAGAGGCTACAGTGAGCCATGATTGCACCACTGCATTCCAGCCTGGGTGACAGAATGAGACCTTGTCTCAAAAAATAAAATAAAATAAAATAAAATAAAATAATAAATAAGTGACTTTAGACTATTCCAGACATAATCCTTTATTTGGTGAAAATAGTTAAGGGGGCATATGACACAGATCCTTTGTACCTGTAAAAGCAAGTATTTTGTCTTAAAAAATAAAAGAAAAGCCGGGCACGGTGGCTCACACCTATAATCTCAGCACTTTGGGAGGCAGAGGCGGGGGGAATCACGAGGTCAGGAGTTCAAGACCAGCATGGCAAAGATGGTGAAACTCCATCTTTACTAAAAATACAAAAAATTAACCGGGCATGGTGGCACACACCTGTAATTGTAGCTATTCAGGAGGCTGAGGCAGAGAATTGTTTAAGCCCGGGAGGTGGAGGCTGCAGTGACCCAAAACTGCGCCACTGCACTCTAGCCTAGGTGACATAGCGACTCCATCTCGAAAAAAAAAAGAAAAGAAAAGAAAGTGAATATATAGTAAATACTCAGAGAATAGACTATTGCATTTAATATTATTTCTTAATCAAGATGTTGCCAATCTGAAATATTTCATAATTTAAAAAAAGGAAAAATGGTTTTACTGTTTCCAATTTGGCCTGTCCCACTCCCAGGCAGGATAAGGTGCTTCCCTCCTCTCATAGCCCCGAGGAGCACATGTGTATACTGCAATAGCTTGTCTTCCCACTAAACTAATAGCTTCTTCAGGATAGGGACTAGGTCTTTTGATCTTGACATAGTGGTCAACTATAGGTAGGTCCTTTAGAGTCTGCAAGCCTGCCTTTATATTCTAGGCTCTGCCACTCACCCATAGCACAATCTCAGAAAGTTATTCAATCTCCTAATGCCCAATTTTTTAAACCACAAAAAGGGCTAATAGGCTATACATGAGGATTCAATGTTAATTTCTACAGAAAGGCCCTGCATGATCTGACACCTGACTTCCACTCTGTCATTAGTCCTACCCTCCCTTGACTCAACGGTGCTCAGCCACAATGACCGCTCAGTTCCAACAAATCCACACATCGCCAAGCTCTTTCCTGCCTCAAGGCCTCTGGGCATGCTATCTCTCTGCCTGATCTTTTTCCATGCCTGTCTCCTCTCTACAACCTCTTATGCCACAACAACACGGCTAGCTCCTTCTCATCCTCAAGTCTCAGTTAAACGTCACTTCCACCAAGAGGCCTTCTCACCAGTATTATAGGAGGCCTCAGTTATTCTATATCTCTGTATTCTGTTGTACCCTTCTTTCTACTCAACATTCATTCAAGTTATTGCCAATTACTATTCCAGATTCTGAAGTTACATCAGTGAATAAAACAGCTCTAATGCAGCTCTGAAGGAGGATACAATCTCCTGAAGAAGACAGACAATAAACAAGTCACATATCATATAGTAGACAGCCATGATGGCTATGGAGGAAAAATAGTAACTTATGAAAGGAGGAACGGGAGCTGCGAGGGTGGTTGTGATTTTAAATTTGGGGGTTAGTGAAGGCTCACTGATGAAAATAACATCAAGTAAAGAAGTGAAGGGGATCAGGTCAACAAGAGAACCACGAGAGATACGGGCCAGGGGGTCATTCCAGGCAGTGCACAGCAAGTCCAAAGGCCCTCATGCAGCAAGACAGCTAGTTTGTCTGCAGACACTCAGAGCAGCAGATAAGATAGGAAGGTAACAGCACGGAGAAGCAGGGAAACCAAAAGAGGTGTGCTCTGGAAGCCACTGTCAGGTCTTCACCACTCAGTCAGAGAGACATAAGAAGCCATGGAGGGTCTGAACAGAAGAATGATATGATCTGATTTACCTTTCAAAACCTGCAATTAGTTTAGCAATATGTTTTATTTCCTGCCTATATTCCTCTCCTAGATAAGGGCAGGAATCACGGCTGTCTTGTGCACCACTATCACCCTGGCAGCTAGCACAATACATTGGGGGTACTCAATAAATATTTACAGATGACAAACGTAAAAAGGTAATCTATGTAAAGTATCTACTGGTACAAAATAAGCATTCTATAACGGGTAACTATTACTATTATTCAGATCCCCAGAAGCCAGCACAGTGGCTAGTATATGTAGGAGTTTGAGTAAATGAATAAATAACTTTTTGAAATTATTGAAAATATATATTTAAAACATATAAGTAATGAAAAATATAATAATGAAAAATGAGGCCAGGCGCGGTGGCTCACGCGGTGGCTCCTAGCACTTTGGGAGGCCAAGGTGGGTGGATCACGAGATCAGCAGATCGAGACCATCCTGGCCAACATGATGAAACCCCATCTCCACTAAAAATACAAAAAATTACTGAATTCTAGTACTTGAGTTTTAGTTGGAAAAAAAATACAAAAAATTAGCTGGGCGTGGTGATGCGTGCCTGTAATCCTAGCTACGTGGGAAGCTGAGGCAGGAGAATCACTTAAACCTGGGAGGCAGAGGTTGCAGTGAGCCGAGATCAGGCCACAGCACTCCAGTCTGGTGACAGAGCGGGACTCCGTCTCAAAAAAAAAAAAGAAAAAAAAATGAGTAAATTGCTTTTCACCCACTCCTTTACTTATTAAAATGCGATTCATTCCGTTTTTAAATTTTACATTAACTCTCACCTTACATTAGTGACAGCACTACTCAACCTCATTGTGACTCAGTTGTTTAAACAACCTGCAATATCCTACAACACAACACGAATCCACTGAAATGCTTAAAAAATATTTAATTGGGTAAATTTATTCACATGATTTTTCAATTTTAAGGCTAGCTAGTGTTTGGTTTTTTTTTAATTCAGATAAAGCTTTGTTAATTCAAAGATAGGGACAAAAACCTAAACATTTCCACTTCTTACTTATTCTGACATCTCCAGTCTTCACCAGGAAAAAAACTTAATGAGGATTACACCTGTTCCCACCGCCCCAGGGGGCTGGCCAGGCTAAAGCCGTTCAGTAATTATCTCAGGAAAAGCCCTCGAGAGTCTCCATAGCTTTCCAGAAAGACAACTTAGAGAAGGAGTCATGCATTAAAGCATGAAAACACACCAAATATTCCAGCCCATAAAAGCTGAACACTCTCCCCTGAACCTGTTTACAATGTCTCAGTGGCAGGTACTGGAGTGGTGAGAAGGCCAGGTGTGGCCCGGCATGGTTTCATTGTATTCCCCACCTCTAAAAGTGATCGAACCCATCCTAGCATGGCCACATAGTATCTACAACGAAGCCTTCGGAACTTTTAGAAAAGCAGACGAAAGTTGCTTCAAATCAAAGAAACTCAAAAAAAAAAAAAAGGCGATGCCAAGAGTGAAGCGGCTCGAAAGAACCCTCACGGGTTGGCTCCGACTTGCCGGTGCTTGTACACAATCGCGCCTGCGGCGTCCAGCTCCGACGCTCCCTTTCACCGAGGGTGGGGGAAATAACTTTCGGAAACAGCAGGCGTCCACAAACGCGAATGCTACACAGGACTTCTCAGCCTCCATCACATCAGGCGCTAACGTTCCCACCAGCACTAATGCCATACACAGCCCCCGCCCCGCCCTTTTGGACGGAAGAAAAATAACCTAAGGAGGAGAAGGTGCCACCGTCAGACACTAAAGGCAATTTTAGACAACAAAGACCCCAAGCAATCAAAATGGAATTATAATCCCGGGCGTCCGAGAGCCCCCGCCCCCGCGGAGGCGCTAGGCTGTCCCGCCCGCCGCTGCCCTTCCAGTGCCCCGTCCGTCCGTCCCCGCGCCCCCTCCAGCCCGGGTGCGCCCCGGCCCGCGGGTCCCCGGGTCCCCCCGGCGAGCCCCGCACCGCCCACGATCCTGCAATCTCTGCGCCGCAGCTGTCCGCCTTCCAGCTCACGCAGCATTCAAAATCTTTCCCGCCCAGGCGTGACGCGAGGAATGAAAACAATCAGCGGCCCCCGAGCGCTGGGGCCTGGGCCAGGAAGGGGGCGGCCGGGGCACCCGGGCACAGACTCCCGTGCAGCGCCTGCCTGAGCCGGGCAGACCGGCGGGCTGGGGCCCGGAGGTGACACAAAGAACCCGGAGAGACAAACGCCACCCGCTGGCGCTCTCTCCAATCCCCGGAGCGCCCCGCCCGCTGACAAGTTTGCGGCGCCCTCCACTCACCCCGCTCTTCCCACCCGAGCAAAGTTTCCCGTGGCCCGGCTCGGACCCCGACATCGGGTCGGTTCCCGGCTCCGGCCGCCCCCGCCCCCGACTCGGGGATCTTTCACTCAGTCGCCCCCGCCCCTTCCCCTGCCTCCCGCTCTCTTCTTGGCGCACCAGGGTACTGGGGCCCCGCGGCAGCGCTCACCCACCTTCCGCCCGGTCGAGGGGCGAGGGCGCGGGCCGGGGCCGCCCGAGGTCGGCGACCCGCTTGCCTGGCTCCGTGGATCGCGCCTTTTGCTCGCTCTCCCTCTCGCTTTTTCAGGTCCGGCCGAAGGCTCTGGGCGCAGCTGAGCGCGCTCCGCTCCTTTGCGCTCGGAAAGCGGCAAACCACGCCCCGCGCCTTCCCCGCCCGCGGCCCGCCGCCCGCCGCCGAGTCCCGCGCTCGCCGCTCGGCGGCCAGTGTGGAGCGCGCCCGCCAGCGCGGGGCGGAGCTGCAGGCCCCGCCGCAGCCCGGGGCGGGCAACTTTCTCCCTGTGTTTTGGGACTTCAGAGGTGGTGTGAGGGAGAGACCACCTCGCAATGCAGGTTCACGGCCCTTTTCCTACCCGGGGCTGGGGGACCAGGGGTCACAAACTCCCCCAAAAAGCTTTTCTGGACGATTTCAGCAAGGGTCTTCTCCAACACCAGTAGGTTCCTGGGTCTTGGAAGTGGAAGTAAGAAAGCAGATCTGCGATTAGCTACCAGAAGGTGAACAACTCATTTCACCCCATGGGCTCTTTGTAACATCAGGAGTTTGGATTCGAAGGCCTTTAAAATCTGGATCCGTATTTCGTAGTGTGGTCTGGACCTTGGGGTCACCTGGAGAGAAGAGGAGGCTCTTGTTAACAATGCAGATGACCGGGTTCCTCCCTCCGCTTAGATGAGGGGAAGTGGAGAGCTGCCTCACTAGTCTGACGCGATATACGTCATCCAGGTCTGAAAACTCACTGCGAACTACATCCTTGGAACTGCGTCTCGCAGGTGGCTGTTTGATTTAACAGCAATACTCAATCCCTTTGGACTCAGGATGATGTCACTTGACTCCCACTTACCTCTTGCGCTATTTACAGTATTACTAAGGCACTTGAAGTTCCAAATAAAAGGCGCACCTCACTATTATTACATAAAGAAGCAGTGACTTTTCAGTATTTCTCTATTGAGTTTCTACTGCAATCAGATTTAACTTATTTTATTTTTTAGACAGAGTCTCACTCTGTTGCCCAGGCTAGAGTATAGTGGCGCGATCTCAACTCACTGCAGCCTCCACCTCCTGGCCTCAAGCGAACCTCCAGCCTGACCGCCTCCCCACACACAGCTTCCCCTCCCAGCCCCTCCCCCGCCCCCCGCCCCCGGCCACACACCGTCTTTAGTAGCTGGGACCACAGGCGCACAACACTACACCCGTAATTTGTGTATTTTTTTAGAGACGGGGTTTGGCCATGTTGCCCAAGCTGGTCTCAAACTCCTGGCCCCAGGTGATCCTCCCACCTCAGCCTCCCAAAGTGCTAAGATTACAGGCATAAGCCACTGCATCGGCCTTAACTTTTTTGAAAACTCCTAAGTTCATATATATGTCTGTGGCTACAGAATCTTGCCTGAATTACTGAAATGTCTCACAGTATATGGCAAATAACAGAGATTAGAGGTTTTGATAATGCATTCAGCTAACATATATTAATGGGAAAATTAGTTTTAAATTGTACCCACAATTTGGAACGATTGTTTCAAAAACCTTTACCTCTGTGACTACCAGGATGATTCAGGCAAATTATTTGAAATGCACATTTTATTGATGGTCAGTAGCTCAACTCTTCACAAATGCAGAGTTCCTTGTATTCCTAGATTGTTCCTCCAATGATATCACTTCTCAGACTACCTAGCTCTGCATTATTTATTAACAATGGCTTGAGTCACAACAAAAGTCTATAAAGCAAGAACAACTTTCTGGTCCTATGCTGTCTTTTCATAAAACCACTTTGCTTGATGGGATGGATAGTGCAAGCCAGAGAGCCAATTTTAGAGAGAAGTTGGGCTAGGGGATTTGTGGAGCTGTCTACAAAACATTGTCTGCTATTTTCCCCCTCTCTGTTCTATTCAGTCTATTAATTTCCATTCTGTGTCTACTGCTTTCTTTACAGTAAATCCTGCAAAAATCATAATGGCAACAGTCTCTCAAAAAAAATGTTATAATTTCCTAGTCCTTGTTCCCTTCCAGGCACCTATGTTACAAGCCCTTGTTGAAGTGAAAGAACTGTTGCTCCATGTTGTCTGGTATATTTTAAAGAGTCCAGAATACAATGTCTCAAAATGTTTTTAGGTGTCTCTAATGAGAGCCTTTTAATTACTTGCGGTGTCTCTTAGCCATCCCAGTTTGCATATTAAATTAATACCTACTTTTAAATCAGCAGATAGACTAATGACAAGTGCAATGAAACAGATCCTCTGTACTTTGAAGTGAAAATCAAATGTAATGTTAAGCCAAACAGAGACACACCTAGTTCTCTTAAAACACAACCCTGGGCCTATAAACAGGTGGCTCATACTCTAGGAAAGAGTAAGGGTTGCCACAAACCTGGCCATGCGTTCACTTTCCCATGTACCGAAATACAAACATAGTATGACAACATGTATCTTGTCGGCCTGGTGCAGTGGCTCGACCTGTAATCCCAGCACTTTTGGAGGCCGAGGTGGGTGGATCACATGAGGTCAGGAGTTCAACACCAGCCTGGGCAACATGGTGAAACCCCGTCTCTACTAAAAAAAATACAAAACTTAGCCAGACTTGACGGCTCATGCCTGTAAACCCAGCTACTTGGGAGGCCGAGGCAGGAGAATTGCTTGAACCTGGCAGGCAAAAGTTGTAGTAAGCTGAGATCGCGCCACTGAACTCTAGTCTAGGCCACAAGAGCGAAACTCCGTCTCAAAAGACAAACAAGCAAAATAAAATAAAATAAAATAGTATGTTGTCGTATTATACCCCATGCCCCAGCAAGCCTCTGTATCTCATAGCAAATGATCTGTTGGGCTCAACAGCCTGCCTGAGCGACTTTGCTAACTCCAGCTGTAGTAAACATTAAGTTTTGCAAGTTGCTCAAAATGAAAGCACATCTGTGACTTGGTACACAAACATGCTGTGGCACATGGGTGAGAATACTGAAGTAGACATTCCACATATACTTGCACAGTGTACTGAGCAGGTCAACCAAGAGTCACTGACAAAAATCATGGTCTAAGGAACTCAAGAGAGCTGGGCATCCTCGTGCTATTAAAGAAATGCTAAATTCACCACTCTAAGTTAGCCAGCAACTCCTCCCTGTCCCCTGATCTCATGGCACAAGTGCTGATATTTATATTTCTGCATCCCACCCTCAGCTATGAGTTCTATGTATTTATCCTTGCATCCAGAGTGCCTAAACAAGAATGGTAACAGATTTTATCTTGGGAGCTAATTCCAGTCATACTTGGGTGCCATGTTTAAAAAAAATTGTGGGTCACTGACCTGGTGTGGTGGCTCACGCCTGTAATCCTAGCACTTTGGGAGGCCGAGGCAGGCGGATCACGAGGTCAGGGGTTTGAGACCATCCTGGCCAACATGGTGAAACCCCGTCTCTACTAAAATACAAAAAAAAAAAAAAAAAATTAGCCAGGAGTGGTGGCACGCACCTGTAGTCCCAGTT
The DNA here is from genome assembly GCA_963573385.1 of Cacajao melanocephalus. Taxonomy (NCBI): domain Eukaryota; kingdom Metazoa; phylum Chordata; class Mammalia; order Primates; family Pitheciidae; genus Cacajao; species Cacajao melanocephalus. Next base: position 23,707 of record CAUYLG010046164.1, read on the forward strand.
ACTCCAGAGGCTGAGGCAGGAGAATCACTTGAACCCAGGAGGCGAAGGTTGCAGTGAGCCGAGATTGAGCCACTGCACTCCAGCCTGGCGACAGAGCTAGGCTCTGTCTCAAAAAAAAAAAGAAACAGAAAAGAAAAGAAATTGTGGCGCTCCATCTAGATTTGGCAAGAAAGTGTACAAGTTGATTAATGACTGATTCTCTAACATGGGCACAGAGGGTGGTAGTGTGACAATGGTATCGTGTATTTATCAACCCTGATGGTAAAAGGAGATAATAATGTTAAGTGACTCGCCAGATGGATGAGAGAATTTTTAAATAACACAAAGGCTCTTTATCTGAAGAAGCAGATATGATATTCATTAATCTGAGGCAAGGTGAGACCATCTTATTACTTACTCCTATTGTATTACAATGTTACTAAAAAAGACAAAAGAAGATTAACTAGTGCTAAACACTCCTTGTTATGCTATCTCTGCCTAACTTAAGGAACAATTTTTGGCTACAATATGTTTTACCACTTTGGGAGCACTTGTTTAAACCTGGATGAAAATAGCTAGCCGGGAAAACAGCTCCGTTTTTCTTTGTCCAAGAGTGCAATCAGACCCCACGAAAGCCAGAGCTCCTTATCTCACTTTGGTCTTGTTTCCTGTCAAACTTGGAAACTAACAGAAATAAATGTTGGCTAATTGCTCCCTTGACTAATGTGTTCTTTCTGACCATCATTCCAATAAAAGTAGAAAGTTGCATCCAACAAGATGCAAGTTGGTATTGCCAGGTGAACTAGAGTCCAACATTCTAGAGATTGAGGAAAAATTGAAAAGGAATATGTCACGATTCAGTGGAACTATGTATGTGAAGTGCTGAGGGTGGAGGCTGGCGGACTGTGACCACAAAACTGTCATTATTGCAATTATTTCAGTCAGTCACTGCCGGGCTTGGAAGAGTATTATTTCAAAAGCACTTTATGGACTAGGTCCATTAATATATTAGATTTTTAAAATTCCATGACTGACATCAGTTTATTTACACAGGAGAAGACTGAAGCCTTAAAGTATTTGCCTAATAACACTAGTAGTGTCTGTCCTGAATTAGAACCTGGACATGTTTTTAACAGAAATAAATGCATCATTTAAAGCAATCCTGTTGTATCTCTAGTTTGCTTTACCCTCAAATGCAAAGTGATGGATTAATCATACTGCTCAGTTCACAATAAAAAACAATAAAAATAAGAGGCAGGAACATGTCTCTTTCAGTCTAAGACAGGTCTGACCAGCCAAATTAAGCAAGGATATAGAAAACTTAAACAATATATTAATAATAAATAAGATAGACCTTGGCTGGTCTGAGTGCAGTGATGTTTACAACTAATTGATCACAACCAGTTACAGATTTATTTGTTCCTTCTTCACTCCCACTGCTTCACTTGATAAACCTTTAAAAAATAAATAAATAAATAATAAGGCAGACCTCCTGGATATCATATATATTGAACTTTACACCTCAAAAATAGAGAATAGGCCAGATGAGGTGGCTCATGCCTGTAACCCCAGCACTTTGGGAGGCTGAGGTAGGTGGATCACCTGATGTCAGGAGTTTGAGACCAGCCTGGCCAACATGGTGAAACTCCATCTCTACTAAAAATATAAAAATTAGCCAGGCATGGTGGCAGGTGCCTGTAATCCCAACTACATGGGAGGCTGAGGCAGAAGAATCGCTCGAACCCAGGAGGCAGAGGTTGCAGTGAGTTGAGATTTCGCCACTGCACTCCAGCCTGGGTGACAAGAGTGAAACTCCATCTCAAAAAAAAAAAAAAAAATAGGCTGGGCACAGTGGCTCACGTCGCTAATCCCACCACTTTGGGAGGCTGAGGAAGGCAGATCACCTGAAATAAGGAGTTCACGACCAGCCTGGCCAACATGGTGAAACCCCATCTCTACTAAAAATATAAAAATTAGCTGGGCATGGTGGCAGATGCCTGTTATCCCAGCTACTCGGGAGGCTGAGGCAAGAGAATCACTTGAACCTAGGAGGCAGAGGTTTTTGTGAGCCGACATCGCACCATTGCACTCCAGCTGGGCAACAGAGTGATACTCCATCTCAAAAAAAAAAAAGAGAGAGAGAACATACTTTCTTCCCAAGCACATATGAGTCAGCAATGAAAACTGGCTATAATATATCATAAAGAAATCTTCAAAAGTAGAATAAAGCAAATATCTTTTTTTTTTTTAAGACAAGGTCTCATGCTGTCACTCAGGCTAGAGTGTAATGGTATGATCATGGCTCATTTCAGCCTCAACCTCCTGGGCTCTAGGGATCCTCCCACCTCAGCCTCCCAAGTAGCTGAGACTACAGGCACATGCCACCACACCCAGATAATTTTTTTATTTTTTATTTTTTTGTAAAAGCAGGGTCTCTATATATTACCCAGGTTGGTCTCAAAGTTTTAGTCTCAAGTAATCCTCCCACCTCGGCCTCCCAAAGTACTGGGACTACAGCCGTCAGCCACAGATTCAGGCTCATTTTAGTTAAACAATAATTAGTAAGTAAATAATATAACAGGCTGGGTGCTGTGGCTCACACCTGTTAAGCCCAGCACTTTGCGAGGCTAAGGCAGGAGGATAGCCTGAGCCTGGGAATTCGAGACCAATCTGGGCAACACGGCAGGACCCTGTCTCTATTTTTTTTTAAATTTTAAGTAAATAAATAAACAACATAATAAAACTAGAAATCAGTAACAAAATCAGAAAACAAGTAGTTCTTTCCACCTGGAAATGTTTAAGTACCCTATTAGGCCAGGTACTTGGCTCACGCCTGTAATCCCAATGCTTTGGGAGGCAGGGACAGACAGATCACTTGAGGTCAGGAGTTGGAGACCAGCCTGGCCAACATGTTGAAACCTTGTCTCCACCAAAAATATAAAAACTAGCCAGGTGTGATGGCACATGCCTGTAGTCTCAGCTACTCAAGAGGCTGAGGCAAGAGAATCACTTGGAACCCAGGATGGAGAGGTTGCAGTGAGCCGAGATCACACCACTGCACTCCAACCTGGGTGACAGAGCGAGACACCATCTCAAAAAAAAAAAAAAAAAGAAAGAAAGAAAGAAAGAAAGAAAGAAAGAAAGAAAAAGAAGGAAAGGAAGGAAGGAAGGAAAGAAAGAAAAATTATTCAAGTTCAATTTTAATTCTATTTTCCATTTCATCCAACAGTTGTTTAGTAGGGCACTTTATTTATTTATTTATTGAGACGGAGTCTCCTTCTGTCACCCAGGCTGGAGTGCAGTGGCTCAACCTTGGCTTCCTTCCTATGAAACAAAAACCTTGAGATCTAACTCTCTTTTTTTTTTTTTTGAGATGGAGTCTCACTGTTGTTGGTCCAGGTTGGAGTGCAGTGGCACGATCTTGGCTCACTGCCTCCTGGGTTCCAGCAATTCTCCTGCCTCAGCCTCCCAAGTAGCTGAGACTACAGGCATGCAACACCACACCTGGCTGATTTTTTGTATTTTAGTAAAGATGTGTTTTCACCATGTTAGCTGGGATGGTCTTGATCTCCTGACATCGTGATCCACCCACCTCGGACTCCCAAAGTGCTGGAATTACAGGCGTGAGCCACTGCACCCGGCCTGAACTTGAATAATTTCTAAAACAAAATGATAATGAAAACAATACATATCACAGTCCATAAAAAACAAATCAATGACTAAAGAAAAATTTATAGTTTTAAATATTTCTATTGCTAAAAATGAAAGAATGGCCAAAAATGAATTTAATTTCTCACTCATAAAACTAAACTAGCTACAAACACGACGGCTCTCGCCTGTAATCCCGGCACTTTGGGAGGCTGATGCAGGCAGATGGCTTGAACTCAGGAGTTTGAGACCAACCTGGGCATCATGGTGAGCCCATCTCTCCAAAAAGTAAAAAAAATTGCCAGCATAATGGCGCGTGCCTGAGGTCCCAGCTCCTCGGGAGGCTGAGGCGGGAGGATTTCTTGGGCCCAGGAATTGAGGCTCTAGTGAGCCTTAATAGCAACACTCTCTCCAGCCTGGGCAACAGAGCCAGACCTTTTCTCAAGAAAAAAAAAGTGCCGGGGGGCAGGTGCAGTGGCTTCTGCCTGTAATCCCAGCACTTTGGGAGGCTAAGGCAGACGGATCACTTGAGGTCAGGAGTTTGAGACCAGGCTGGAAAACATAGTGAAACCTCGTCTCTGCTAATAATACAAAACAAATTAACTGGGCGTGGTGGTGGGCACCTGTAATCCTAGCTACTTGGGAGGCTGAGGCAGGAGAATCATTTGAACCCAGGAGGTGGAGGTTGCAGTAAGCTCAGATCATGCCACTGTACTCCAGCCTGGGCAACAGAGTGAAACTATGTCTCAAAAACAAACAAACAAACAAACAAACAAAAACCTAAACCAAAGTAAATCAAACAAAAGCAGATTATCCCTAAATAGTTTAAGGTATTAAAAACAAAGAAAGAGAAAGAAAAGCAGAAAGTAAAATAAAGATAAAGCAGCAATCAATTATATCAAATACAGAGAACTAATGAATAAATTACCATGCCAATTGAGGAAAAAATTTAATGACAGACTACTAATTTAATCTAATCCAAAAAAAAAAAAGGAAGAAAGTATAACACTAAATTTTAAAAAATGTAAGAGGACTATAGCCAGTGAAACAGAAAATTACATAGTATTATGAAAATACATTTGATTTTTTTTTTTTTAATTTTTTGAGATGGAGTTTCACTCTTGTCACCCAGGCTGGAGTGCAACGGCGTGATCTCGGCTCACTGCAACTCTGCCTCCTGGATTCAAGTAATTCTCCTGCCTCAGCCTTCCCATAGGTGAGATTACAGGTGCCTGTCACCACACCAGGATAATTTTTATATTTTTAGTAGAGACAGGGTTTCACCACGTTGGCCATGCTGGTTTTGAACTCCTTACCTCAGGTGATCTACTTGCCTTGGCCTCCCAAAGTGCTGGGATTACAGACATGAGCCACCATGCCCAAAAATACATTTGAAAGCCTAGATTTAACGGAAATTGCAACATGCCAAAATTAATCTCAGTAGAGACAGAAAGCCTAGACAAACCTATCTTTCTAGAAGAAATAAAGACATCACATAACTATCCACACAAAAAAAGTATGAGGCCCAGATGGTTTCACAAAGAATTCTTCTAAGTTTCCAAAGATCTGATACTTAAACACTGCTACATAAATTATTTCGCAGCTTTTTCCTTTTATTTCTCTTGTTTCTTTTTATTTAAAACAGAGACAGGGTCCTGCTATGTTGCCCCGGGTGGTCTTGAACTCCTAGCCTCAAGAGGTTCTTTCGCTTTGGCCTCCTAAAGTGCTAAGATTACAAAGGTGAGCCACTACACCTGGCTTAGACCATTTTAAAAGAAGGGCTGGGCGCAATGGCTCATGCCTATAATCCCAGCACCATAGGAGGCCAAGGCAGGCAAATCATGAGGTCAGGAGTTCGAGTCCAGCATGGCAAACATGGTGAAACCCCATCTCTACTAAAAATACAAAAAATTAGCTGGGAATAGTGGCAGGTGCCTGTAATCCCAGCTACTCAGCAGCCTGAGGCAGGAGAATCCCTTGAACCAGGGAGGCGGAAGTTGCAGTGAGCCGAGATTGCACCACTGCGCTCCAGCCTGGGGAACAGAGTGAGACTCCATCTCAAAAAAAAAAAAAAGAAGAAGAAGAAAAACTTCCAAATTGTTTTCAAGAAGCCAGTAACATTTTATGAAGCCAGTCAACATAACATTGATTCCAAAATCTGACAAAGACTTTACAAAAAAGTCTATAAACTATTCTCATTTATGAATATGAATGTAAAAAAAAATTCCAAGTCAAACATTAACAGCAGAATCCAAAAGCACATTCTAAAAATACTTTATGTAATTGTGCTCCTTGGTATTTACCCAAATGAGTTAAATACTTATATTCACACAAAAACCTGTAAGTGAACGTTTACAGCAGCTTTATTCATATTGCCAAAACTTGGTAGCAACCAAGATGTCCTTCAGTAAGTAAATGGAGAAATAAATTGTGTTAAATCCAGACAACTGAACATTATTCAGGGCTAAAAAGAAATGAGCTATCAAACCATGAAAAGGCAAGGAGGAAACTTAAGTTCATATTACTAAGAGAAGTCAATCTACATACTGTACGACTCCAAGTATATGATATTCTAGGAAAGACAAAACTACAGAGACAGTAAAAAGATCCGTGATCATCAGGATTGGGGTGATGGAGGGATCAATAGATGGAGCACAGAGGATTTTTAGGGCAGTGAAACTATTCTGTATAATTCTATAATGGTGAATACATGTCATCACACATTTGCCAACATTCAAAGAGTATATGACAAAAAGAGTAATCCCTAATATAAATTATAGACTCTGCATGATAATGTGTCATTGTAGCTTCATGGATTGTAAACTCTGGTGCGGGATGCTGATCATGGGGAAGACTGTGTGCGTGAGTGTGTGTGTGAAGGAAGGCAGTATATGAGAATTATCTGTACTTTCCACTCAATTTTGCTGTAAACCTAAAACTGCCAAAATAAATAAATAAATAATCTGTCAAAATTAAAAAAAATACTTTATAACCAAGATAAATTTATTCTAAGATTGTTAGGATGGTTCATGTTCAGAAAACCATTAATATAATTCACTATATTAATAGATTAATAATTCACTACATTAATATAATTCACTATATTAATAAATATAAAAAGGAAAATCGGATTATTTCCACAGGCACTGAAAAGGTCTTTGACACAATTCAGTAACTGTTTCTGTTTTCAAAAAAATCTGAATAAAATAAGATTGCTGGATACTTCTTTAACATGATAAAATGTATCTCAGCACTGTAGTCACTCAGTCATCTGAGGCATTCTTACCAAGGTCAGGAACAAAGCAAGGATGCTAACTCACTATCTCCACTGTAATTTAGTATTTGAGTGGAGATGAGCCAATGTAATAAGACAAAACAATTTGAATAAAGGTATAAAATCTAGAAAATAAGTTTAATTACATCTACTGATATTATGTGAATATACCTAGAAAACCCAAGATAATTCATCTTAAACATTAAGGAATTCAGTGATGTAGCTAGATTTAAAATTAACACACAAGCTGGACACAGTGAATCACACCTGTAATCCCAGCACTTTGAGAGCCATAGGCAGGCGGATGGCTTGAGTCCAGGAGTTTGAGACCAGCCTAGGCAATATGGCAAAACCCCATCTCTCCAGAAAAAAAAAAAAAAACCCATAAAACTTAGCCAGGCGTGGTAGGGCCCACCTGTAGTCCCAGCTACTCGGAAGGCTAAGGTGGGAAGATCATTTGAGCCTGGGAGGTAGAGGTTGCAGTGAGCTGCGATCTCTCCGGAACTCCACCTGTACTCCAGCCTGGGTGACAGAGCAAGACTCTGTCTCAAAAAAATTAAATTCATATACAAAAGACAATACCCTTCATACATATCAAACAACAAGATAGAAGATTTAAAGTAAAAGCAAACTCCGTTTACAAAAGCAACAAAAAGGTAAGATATCTAAGAGTCAATGTAACAGAAAGCATGCAGACTTACATGAGAAAAATCTGAAAACACCCTTGAAAGATACAATGGTAACCTTGAACAAATGAAAAGGATCCTTTGTTGTTGGATAAGGCAAATACAATCATAAAGATGTCAATCTTCCCTCAAATTAATATATGTATAGGCCAGGCACAGTGGCTCATGCCTGTAATCCCAGCACTTTGTGGGGCTGAAGCAGGTGAATCACCTGAGGTCAGGAGTTCAAGACCAGCCTGGCCAACACTGCGGAACCCGGTCTCTACTAAAAAAAAATGCAAAAATTGGCCAGGCACAGTGGCTCACATCTGTAATCCCAGCACTTTGGGAGGTGGAGGTGGGCAGATCACCTGAGATCAGGAGTTCGAGACCAGCCTGACCAACATGGAGAAACCCCATCTCTACTAAAAATACAAAATTAGCTGGGCATGGTGGCATATGCCTGTAATCCCAGCTACCAGGGAGGCTAAGGCAGGAGAATCACTTGAACCCGGGAGGTGAAGGTTTTGGTGAGCCAAGAGTGCACCATTGCATTCCAGCCTGGGCAAGAAGGGTGATATTCTATCTCAAAAAAAAAATTAGCTGGGTGTGGTGGTGGGTGCCTGTAATCCCAGCTACTCGGGAGGCTGAGACAACAGAATTGCTCAAACCTGGAAGGCAGAGGCTGCAGTGAGCTGAGATCACGCCACTGCACTTGTCTGGCCAATAAGAGTGAAACTCCATGTCAAAAAAAATTAAAATAAAATAATAAAATGTGTGTGTGTGTGTGTGTGTGTGTGTGTGTGTGTGTGTATGAAGGCAATTTCATAACGGTACTAAGACAATTTTTTTTCCTGGAGTGTATTCTAATTTTAGTAGGAAAAAATAGAATGCAAGAATGAATAGGAAACACTGAAAATGAAAGTGTTAATTGGGCCTAACCCAAACTGTTAGTACTATAACAACATATATACTAAAAACCTCTATAATTAAAAGTGTGGGCCAGGCACAGTGGTGGCACAGTGGCTGGTGCCTGTAATCTCAGCACTTTGGAAGGCCAAGACAGGAGAATTGCTTGAGCCCAGGAGGTCAAGACCAGCCTGGACAACATAGTGAGATCCCATCCCTATGAATAATAATAAATTAGCAGGGTATTGTGTCATGCATCCATAGTCCCAGCTACTCAGGAGGCAGAGGTGGGAAGATTGCTTGAGCTCAAGAGGTTGAGGCTGCAGTGAACCATGATCCCACTACTGCACTCCAGTCTGGGTGGCAGAATTAGACCCTGTCTCAAAAAAAAAAAAAGAGTCATCAAGTCAGGCATGATGGCATGCACTTATAGACTCAGCTATTTGGGAAGCTGAGGCATGAGGATCACTTGAACCTAGAAGTTCAAGGCTGAAGTGCACTATGATCACACTGACGAATAGCCTGGGCACCATAACAAGACCCCAACTATTCAAAAAATAGATAACCAGCATGGTGGCACCTGCTTGTAGTCCCAGCTACTCAGGAGACGGAGACAGGAGGATTCCTTGAGCCCAACAGTTAAAAATTGCAGTGAGCTATGATTGCACCACTGCACTTCAGCCTGGGTAACAGAGTGAGACATTGTCTGAAAAAAACCCTTTTTTTTTTCTTTGAGATGGAGTCTCACTCTGTTGCCCAGACTGGAGTGCAGTAGCATGATCTCAGCTTACTGCATCCTCCACCTCCCAGGTTCAAGCGATTCTCCTGCCTTAGCACCTATAGTAGCTGGGACTACAGCCACGTGCCACCATGCCTGGCTTATTTTTGTATTTTTCGTAGAGACAGGGTTTTGCCATATTGGCCAGGCTGGTCTTGAACTCCTGACTTCAGATGATCCACCCACCTCAGCCTCCCAAAGTGCTGGGATTGCAGGCATGAGCCACCACGCCTAGCCAAAAAAAAACTTTTTTAAATAAAAATAAAAAGTTCCATATTGGGGAACGAAGAAATAGCTCAAGGCCAGGTGCAGTGGCTCACACCTGAAAACCCAGCACTTTGGAAGGCCGAGGAGGTGGGTCACTTGAGGTCTGGAGTTTGAGACCAGCCTGGCCACATGGTGAAACCCCATCTCTACTAAAAATACAAAATTAGCCAGGCATGGTGGTGCATGCCTGTAATCTCAGCTACTTGGGAGGCTGAGGCAGAAGAATCACTTTAACCCGAGAGACAGAGGTTGCAGCGAGCTACCATCGTGCCACTGTATTCTGGCCTGGGTGATAGAGCAAGACTCAGTCTCAAAAAAAAAAAAGAAAGAAAGAAAAAGAAAAAAGAAATAGCTCAATAAAGCAGAATATAAAGTTCAGAAGTAGATCCAAGTACAGATGATAAACATGCCATCTTAAATCAGTAGGAAAAGATGTACCTTTCAATAAATGGTATTGGCTCAACTGAATTGCCATTTTAAAAAGGATAGAACTGAACCCACAGACACAGAGATGCCAGAATATACTTCGAATGAATCAGAGACCTAAGCATAGAATACATACATAATCACACATCTAGAAGGAAACATGGGTAAATTCTCGAACAATCTGGGTTTGAGGAAGGCATTCTGGACTACGACTCAAAATCCATACACAGTTTTAAAAAAATTATAGGCATTCAACTACATGAAAGTTTTTTATTGTTTGGCATTTTAACTACATGAAAGTTTTTACTTTTTATAAGCAAAGTCAAAAGACAAATGACAAATTGAGGGGAAATACTGTTACTTATATGACAAGTAAAGGGTTAAACACTCTACTGTATATCTAAAAATAAGGAATAATAAATGGAAAAATGGCAAAAGTGGCTTGACACAGTGGCTCATGCCTGTAATCCCAGCACTTTGGGAGGCTGAGGAGGGTGGGTCACTTAAGGGCAGGAGTTTGAGACCAGCCTGGCCAACATGGTGAAACCCTTGTCTCTACTAAAAATACAAAAATTAGTCGGGTGTGCTCGAGTGCCTATAATCCCAACTACTCAGAAGGCTGAGGCAGGAGAATTGCTTGAACCTGGGAGGCAGAGGTTGCAGTGAGCTGAGATCGTGTCATTACACTCCAGGCTGGGCAACAGAGCAAGACTCTGCCAAAAAGAAAGAAAGAAAAGAAAAGAAAGAAAGAGAAAGAGAGAGAGGAAAGAAGGAAAGAAGGAAGGAAGGGAGGGAGGGAGGGAGGGAGAGAGGGAGGGAAAGAAGGAGAGAGAGAAAGAAAAATGAGCAAAAGGGCTGGGTGCAGTGCCTCATGCCTATAATTTCAGCACTTTGGGAGGCTGAGGTGGGCAAATCACTTGAGGCCAGGAGTTTGAGACCAGCTTGGCCAACATGGCGAAACCCTGTCGCTACTAAAGATACAAAATTAGCCTGTGATCCCAGCTACTCAGGAGGCTGGGGCACAAGAATTGCTTGAGCCTGGCAGGCAGTGGTTGCAACCAGCTGTGATAGTGCCACTGCACTCAGCCTGGGTGACAGAGTGAGACTCTGTCTCAAAACAAAAACAAAAACAAAAACAAAAAGAAGAAGAAGAAAAATGGGCAGAAACCATGAACAGACAATTCACAGAAAAATATATGTAAATAGTCTCAAACCCTTTCGAGACATTCAACTTCATAAGAGAGATCTGAATAAAAACCAAGCAGAAATATCATTTACTATCTATTTGGCAAAGATTCAAAAGCTCAACAACGTCCTCTGTTCATGTGGCTCTGTGGGAAAACATTTTCATGTTGTTGCTGAGAGTGCAAAATGGTTCAGCCCCTGAAGGAGAAAATGTTGGCAATATCTAGCAAAACTGCATACAACCTTACAAGAACTTACCCTGAGGAGCTACCTAAACAAAACAAAAACAACGTACACACAAGGTTATCCATTGCAGCACGATTTGTTTCATTGACAGATGATTTATCTTAGGTTTTGCCAATGGAGGCAGAGAATGGAAGGGAAAGAAGGGAAGAGGAGATGTGCTTCATGTTTCCAGTTCCAGTCAGGTCCCCCAGCAGCATAAGGACAGCTGCACATCCAGCCTTTTGCTTCTTTTGGGGCTCACAGTCTCAACTACTTGGCATCTTCCTTCCAGAAGTTCCAACACCAATCTCAGAATGCACCCATCTGAGCAACATCTGTGGTGCACCAGAGAACCAGTCCCATGTGCCCCCCAGAGGTCTCACCTGTGGATTATCTGCTCTCAAGGACTTAGCACAGCCACATGGGTCCCCTCCTCTAAGCCCCTAGATCCTATTAATGCTACTTCCCATTTTGCTCCTCCTGCTCTAGGGGTGATGTCTCCTTTCTACCGTTATTAGTTAAAGGAGACCTAAAGAAGTGAAGGGATCAGGCCAGGCACAGCGGCTCATGCCTGCCATCCCAGCACTTTGGAAGATCGAAGCAGGTGGATCACAAGATCAGAAGTTCAAGACCAGCCTCGCCAACATAGTGAAACCCCGTCTTTACAAAAAAAAAAAAAAAAAAAGAAGAAGTGAAGGGATCTATCCTGTTCATGTAATGGCAATGAGCAGAATACCTTTGGCAGAGACATTTAAAATTGGAGTTCCTGCCTGTAATCCCTGCTACTAGGGAGGCTGAGGTGGGAGGATCCCTTAAGCCCAAAGTTCGAGTCCAGCCTGTCTCAAAAAAAGAAAAGAAATGAAGGAAAGAAGGAAGGGAAGGAGGGAGGGAGGGAAGGAAGGAAAAAGCAGAAATTAAAAAAAAAAAAACCAGATTCCCTGAATGACCCTATAAAGCAAAACCAGTTCCCAAGCTAAAATGTTTATTTTGGAGCAGTTACTTGAAAAAGAAAAAAGTCTATATTCTCTTTTTCTGTTTGCTTGCTTTTTTTCTTTTTGCAACAGGGTCTTGCTCTGTCACCCAGGCTGGAGTGCAGTGGGGCTGTCTTGGCTCACTGCAACCTCCGCCTCCCTGGTTCAAGCGATTCTCCTGCCTCAGCCTCCTGAGTAGCTGGGATTACAGGCATGTGCCACCACGCTCAGCTAATTTTTTCTACTTTTGGTAGAGACAGGGTTTCATCATGTTGGCTAGGCTGGTCTCAAACTCCTGAACTCAGGTGATCCACCCACCTCAGCCTCCCAAAGTGCTGGGATTATAGACATGAGCTACCGTGCCAGGCCCCAAAAGTCTATATTTTTTAAGCCCCTCTATTTGGGGTTATATTTTCTTCAGCAAGCTTAAGCTATACCCACACTAAGACACTGGATTAAAAATTTAAATGTGAAAACCAAAATGTTGACACTTTCAGAAAATAAAATTATATTAACTTCGGGATATGGAATGCCTTAAGACATAAGCCAGATCACAGAAAGAAGATCTTTTCAGCACATAACAAAGACCTAGAATCCAGAATATATCTATTTTTTAAAATCTTTATTTATCTATCTACATTTATTTATTTATTTTGAGACAAGGTCTTGCTCTGTTGCCCAGGCCAGAGTGCAATTGCCTAATCTTGGCTCACTGCAGCCTCGACCTCCCAAGCTCATATGGTCCTCACACCTCAGTCTCTCAAGTAGCTGAGATTACAGGCATAAGCCATTGCACCCAGTCTCAGAATATATCTAGAACTTTTACAAATCAGTAAGAAAAAATCAACAAATGACTAGAATAGCTGGACTGCAACTTTAGAGAAGAAAAAATTCCAAATGGTCAATAAATGGGAAGGGAAGGGGAATGCTCAATCTTATTAGTGATCAGAAAAATTTAAATGAGGGCCATAGTGAGGTAACATTTTTACCCATTAGGATGGCAAAATTAAGAAATCTGAAAATACTAAGCATTGGTGAGGATGTGAATCACTAGGAACGTTTTACATGCCACTGTTGGAAGAATAAGTGGAAGTGGAAGTTGGTAAAACAATGTTAAACATCAATTTCACATTGTCTTATAAAACTCGAAAATTTGAAAACCTAAGACAGAGGATTTCTACTCCTAGGCATACATATGTGTAGCTAGGGCATGTGAAAAATGTACACACAGGCTGGGTATGTGGTGGCTCACACCTGTAATCCCAGTACTTTGGGAGGCTGAAGAGGGAGGATCACTTGAGCACAGGAGTCCAAGGCCAGCCTGGGCAACATAGTGAGATCCCATAATCTACAAAAATTTTTAAAAATTAGTCAAGCTCAGTGGTGCATGCCTATAGTCAGGCAGGTTGGGAGGATTGCTAGAGCCCAGGAACTGGAGGCTGCAGTGAGCTATGACTGCGCCACTGCATTCCAGCCTGGGTGACACAGCAAGACCCTGACTCAAAAAAAAAAAAAGTAAATACATAATGTACATGTATAAAAGTGACATATATATGCATTTCCAGCAGCATTTTTCTAAATAAAATATTAATGAATAATTTACTTACAATAAAATACACACATTTTAAGTGTACAGTTCAATGAGTGCTACCAACTCCACAATCAAAGTTTTTTTGTTTTGTTTAGTCTTTTGAAATGCAGTCTTGCTCTGACACCCAGGCTGGAGTGCAGTGGCATAATCTCAACTCACTACAACCTTCCCTGTAGCTGGGACTACAGGGGCACATCACCGCACCCAGCTAATTTTTGTATTTTTAGTAGAGACAGGTTTCCCCCTGTTGCCCATGCTGGTCTCAAACTCCTAACCCCAGATGACCTATCGCCTTGGCCTCCCAAAGTGCTGGGGTCACAGGCCTGAGCCGCCATGCCCGGCCCTTATCGTCTTTTTAATTTTAGCCATTTCATTGTCATTTGGATTTGCATTTCCCTAATCTCCCTAATGACTAATGATGTTGAGCATCTTTTATGTGCTTATTGGACATCTGCTTTTTTGGGGGGGAAAAATGTCTAGTCTATTCAGATAGATAGTATGCTCTTTTTTTCTGAAGCAGAGTCTCACTTTGTCATGCAGGCTGGAGTGCAGTGGCATAATCTCAGTTCAGTGAAATCTCTGCCTCCCGGGAGGCAGCTCAAGTAATTCTTCCACCTCAGCCTCCCAAGTAGCTGGCTAACTACAGGCGCACGGCACCATGCTGAACTAATTTTAGTATTTTTTTGTAGAGATCGGGGTCTCACTATATTGCTCAGGCTGGTCTTGGACTCCTGGGCTCAAGCAATCCATCTGCCTTAGCCTCCTAAACTGCTGGGATTATAGGCATGTGCCCCCACATCTGGCACTGTGCTCATGTTTTAAATTGAATTGTTTTTGTTTTTACTGTGGAGTTGCAAGAATTTTTAAATTATTCTAGATACAAGTCCCATGCCTGACATATGACTAGCAAATATTTTCTCCAATTCCATGTGTTATCTTTATTGTACTGATGATGTCCTTTGAAGTACAAAAGCTTTTCATTTTGATAAAGTCCAATTTGTCTATTTTTCTTTCGTTGCTATAATTTTGGTATCATATTAAGAAACCATCACCTGACCCAAAGTCACAAAGTTATACACATAGGCTTTCTTCTAAGAGTTTTATAGTTTAACTCTTACTTTTAGGTCAATGATCCGTGTTGAGTTAATTTTTGTGTATTGTGTGATGTAGGGGTCCAGCTTTGATCTTTTGCATCTGAATATTCAGTTGTCCCAACACCATTCATTGAAAAGCCTATTTTTTTCCCGTTGAATTTTCTTGGCACTCTTGTTAAAAATCAATTGACCACAATATAAGAGTTATTCATTCCTTCCTGTACTTCTGAATTTACATCTTATATAGTTTCCTGCATCCTTAGGAGTTTCCTTTAGCATTTCTTGTTGTGGCAGCCTTAACTTATAATAGTAATAGAAATTAAAAGTTCCCCAGTGTACATAGATGAAAGGTGGATTGATAAAATGAGTTATTTTCTTACAATAGAATATCTAACAATGAAAGTGAATCTATTATAACTACATACAAAAGCACAGACACCACTTAGAAACAGAGTATTAACAACCCTGGCTTTGTTCTCTGTGAGATGAGAATTCACCGTAATGTTTTGTAGCAGAGGAAGAATATTATCTAACTTACATTCTTACAGGATTAATCTGGCTGCTGTGTGGAGCATAGGCTGCCGGGGGAAGAAAGGAGAGGCAAAGACAGATGTTGGCAGATCCGCTGTGAGGCCATTGCTATAATTCAGGCAAGAAATGATGGCATCTTAGACCAAGGTGGTGGTAGTGGGAATGGTAAATGGCAGAACTCTGGCTATATTTTGAAGGCACAACCAACAAAATTTTAGAGTGTCAGGAGGAAAGAAATCAAGTAGGTATTATATTTATTAGAATGAAAGGAAAATAGGCTGGGCAAGGTGGCTCACGTCTGTAATCCCAGCACTTTGGGAGGCCGAGGAGGGCGAATCATGAGGTCAGCAGTTCGAGACCAGACTGGCCAACATGGCAAAACCCTGTCTCTACTAAAAATACAAAATATTAGCTGGGTGTGGTGGTGGGTGCCTATAATCCCAGCTACTTGGGAGGCTGAGGCAAGAGAATCACTTGAACCCAGGAGATGGAGGTTGCAGTGAGCTGAGATCGCACCACTGTACTCCAGCAGAAGAGACAGTGTAAGACTCTGTCTCAAAAAAAGGGAAAAAAAGAAAGGAAGATAAGTCAACTTTATTTTTTAAAATAATAGCTTAGTTGGTATAATGATATTACAAAAACTAAAGAATGGTAAGTGAAAGGCGTCAGTGACCCCAATGTTTTTAGTCTGAACAAATGAAAGAAGACTCTTATATTGTCTGCACTTTTCTATATTTTTGAAGTATTTTATAATACATAAATGCTGAGAATACATAACTTTTAAAAATAAGTCCGGGTGTGGTGGCTCATGCCTGTAATCCCAGCACTTTGGAAAGCCAAGACGGGCAGATTACATGAGCCCAGGAGTTCGAGATCAGCCTGGGCAACCTTATGAAATCCCATCTCTACAAAAAATCCCAAAACATTAGGCCAGGCATAGTGGCGCACACCTGTAGTTGCAGCTACTTGGGAGGCTGAGGTGGGAGGATCATCTGAGCTGAGGAAGTCCAGGCTGCATTGCACTGTACTCCAGCCTGAGTGACAGAGTGCAACCCTGTACAAAAAAAAAAAAAGAAAAGAAAAGAAAAAGGAACCATAAACCTGAATCAAAATATTAATTGAGGCTGGGCATGGTGGCTCACACCTATAATCCCAGCAATTTGGGAGGCGGAGGTGGGAGGATCACCTGAGGTAGGAAGTTCGAGACCAGCCTGACCAACATGGAGAAACCACGTCTCTACTACAAATACAATATTAGCCGGGCGTGGTGGTGCATGCCTATAATCCCAGATACTTGGGTGGCTGAGGCAGGAGAATAGCTTGAACCCGGGAGGCAGAGGTTGTGGTGAGCCAAGATGGCACCATTGCACTCCAGCCTGGGCAACAAGAGCAAAACTCCAGCTCAAAATAAATAAATAAATAAATAAATAAATAAATAAATAAAATAAAAAATAAGATAAAATATTAATTGAAATGTTTGGATACTTTTAAAAAATAGAATATTTAAGAAATCATGTACTAGGCTGGGTGTGGTGGCTCACACCTGTACTCCCAGGACCTTGGGAGGCTGAGGCGGGCGGATCACGAGGTCAGGAGTTCAAGACCAAACTGGTCAACATGGTGAAACCCTGTTTCTACTAAAAATACAAAAATTAGCTGGGCATGGTGGCTTGTACCAGTAATCCCAGCTACTTGGAAGGCTGAGGTAGGAGAATTGTATGAACTGGGACCAAGGAGGCAGAGGTTGCAGTGAGCCGAGATCGCACCACTGCACTCCAGCCTGGGCTACAGAGCGAGACTCCATCTCAAAAAAAAAAAAAAAAAAATGATGTACTAGAAAACACTGATGGGAGTATCTCAAAGATTAACATGTACTTTCAGGGCTGGAAATACACATATACACACACACACAAATATCTACATTAAGATATGTACATACAGGTGTGGTAGCTCATGCCTATAATCTCAGCACTTTAGGAGGCCAAAGAGGGCAGATCACTTAAGGTCAGGAGTTTGAGACCAGCCTGGTCAACATGATGAAACCACGTCTCTACTAAAAATACAAAAATTAGGTGGGTGTGGAGGCAGGTGCCTGTCATCCCAGCTTCTCAGGAGTCTGACACTGGAGAATTTTTTGAACCCCAGAGGCAGAGGTTGCAGTGAGCTGAAATCAAGCCACTGTACTCCAGCCTGGGGAACAGAGAGCAACGCTGTCTCGAAAAATAAATACATAAATAAGAAATAAAAATATCAGTATGTACTTTCAAATTTTTCATAAAATCCTGTATGACAATAATTATATATCCATGATAACTGGTTTTATCTACTTAAAAAAAACTTTTGGCTGGGCATGGTGGCTCATACCTGTAATCTCAGCACTTTGGGAGGCTGAGGCAGGTGGATCACCTGAGGTCAGGAGTTTGAGTCCAGCCTGGCCAACATGGCGAAATCTCATCTCTCCTAAAAATATAAAAATTAGCCAGGTGTGGTGGCATGCACCTGTAGTCCCAGCTACTAGGGAGGCTGAGGTAGGAGAATTACTTGAATGTGGGAGGCGGAGGTTGCAGTGAGCAGAGATTGCACCACTGTACTCCAGCCTCAGTGACAGAGCGAGACTCCGTCTCAAAATAAAATAAAATAAATAAATAATTAAAAATAAGCTTTTTATGGATGCATCTTCAGCACCTAGGAAAAGAGCAGCCACATAATATGCACTTAATAGGTAGTTGTTGAATGAATGAACAAAAGAAGCTTTTTTTATTTTATTTACTTGTTATTTGAACTCCACAAATGCTATGTTTGACTTACACTACTCTCCACAATAAGAATTAAGAGACTGGACGAACGCAGTTGCTCACATCTGTAATCTTACCACTTTGGGCAAGGCAGGAGGATCACTTAAGACCAGGAGTTCGAGACCAGCCTGGGTAACATAGCAAGACTTAATTTCTACATTAAAAAAAAAAAAGAATTAAGAGACTGATATAGTTGTGTTATTATTATCAGGGTAAATTTCAGTTATTAGTAAATCAGTCTGAAAAACTTTAAACAAACAAAATAACCCAAGGATGAATTTTCTTTTCTTTCTTTCTTTTTTTTTTTTTTTTGACACAGAGTCTCACTCTGTCACCCAGGCTAGAGTCTAGCGGTGCGATCCCAGCTCACTGAAACCTTTGCCTCCCAGGATCAAGCAATTTTTGTGTCTCAACCTCTTAAACAGTTGGGATTACAGGCATGTACCACCACGCCTGGCTAATTTTTGTATTGAATTTTCTAAAAGAGATATTTTAATCTGTGAAATATATGAACATATTAAGAAACTCAGAAGAGTTCCTTAAATATTCTTAGTTATGTGTATCTTGGAATGTGCCTACTTGTAAGAGATTAACCAAAAAAATGAGATGGAAGATAGAGCAGTTTATGTTCCGTAGGACAGGACTCTGTTGGTACATTTATCATTCTTGGGTGATAGGTGACAGTAAAGCAGACTCAACATAGTAGTTACTCAAGTGTGGTTATCATACCACTGGGGGGGAGTCACATGATTATTTTAGTTGATGAAACACAGACACATTTTTTTAAAAAAACAAATCTGGGAGAGGGGCCACAGGAAAAATAAAAATAATAATAATAATCTGCATTTCCATGGATATTAATGATTAGGACTAGGTTAAAGAAAGCATTACAATAAAAGGAGGATGAGCCAACTTAAAATTATTTTTAGAATAATAGGACATTTAGCATGATATTGCAAAAATTATGAAATTATAGAAATATTAGGTTAAAAGAATAAGGAAGGTTACAAAGCATATTGTATGTCATTAATAGGGAGTTATTAATTTAATTAGATTTGGAAACAGAATTGGAAATCTAGAACACACTACTTCCAAATGATCCATAGGCGATGATTCAAGGAACGGATAAACAGGATATTAGAGAAAAGGTGCTAGAGCTTAGTTGTGGGTTTATCATATACAAAGATGGGTAGTTCTTATGTTAATCAGCGGTCTGCTTGTTAAGTGGCAGTTGGTCTGTTATATGCCCGGCTTCACTTATATACATATATATATATATATATATATATATATATATATATATATAGATCCACTGCTAAGAATCTGTCTTCACATGTATTATCTATTTGAGAAAGAAAAGTACAAGAAGATAGGCACTATATATTTGTATTTGGTATGGCAAAACATGTATATGGATATTTAATAAATATTTTAATATTAATGAAAGAGTATATAACATATAATTTCATTCAGAAAAAGAACGTTTCTTTTTTTTGACAGGGACTTGATTTGTCACCCAGGCTGGAGCACAGTGGTGTGATCATAGTGCATTGCAGCCTTGAAATTCTGGGATCCAGGGATCTTCCTGTTTTGCTTCCCAAAGTGTTCGTGATCTACCCACCTCGACCTCCCCAAGTGCTGGGATTACAGGAATAAGCCATTGCACCCAGCGCCAAATATTTTCAATCTGCTGTTAATTGAAATTGCAAATGTAGAACCCATGGATATGAAAGGCTTACTGTGTATGTTGTTTGGAGTCATGACTATTTAAATCCTTTGCCCATTTCTTGGCTGATCTCATCTTGCAGAGTTCATACTGCTCTCACCCGATGAGTGTGTAATACTGTGCTTAATAAACTTTTGCTGCTGTACTTTGCCTAAAAAATAAAAATCCTTTGCCCATTTCTTAATTGGGCCATCTTTTTGTTGTTGTTGAGTTACAAGAATCCTTTTTTTTTTTTTTTTTTGAGACAGAGTATTGCTCTGTCACCCGGGCTGTAGTGCACAATCTTGACTCACTGCAACCTCTGCCTCCTGGTTCAAGCAATTCTCCTGTGTCAGCCTCCCGAATAGCTGGGATTACAGGCATGCGCCACCACACCCAGCTAATTTTTGTAATTTTAGTAGAAATGGGGTTTCACCATGTTGGTCAGACTGATCTCAAACTCCTGACCTCAGGTTAACTGCCTGCCCTGGCCTCCCAAAGTGCTGGGATTACAGCCGTGAGCCACCGCACCTGGCTGCAAGAATTCTTTATATCTTCAGGATACTAAATTATTTTAATCTGAGCACTTTGGGAGGCCAAGGAGGGAATATTGCTTAAGCCCAGGAGTTTGAGACCAGCCTGGGCAACATAGGGAGACTCTGTTTCTATGAAGAATTAAAATAATTAGCTGGGCATGGTGATGCACACCTGTAGTCCCAGCTACTGGCAAAGCTGGGGTGGGAGGATTGGTTGATTCTGGTATGTTGAGGCTGCACTGAGCCGAGATAGGGCCATTGAACTCTAGCCTGGGTGACAGAGTGAGAACCTGTCTCAAAAAAAAACAAGATAAATAATGTTCTTTCCTTATGCTGTTTTTGTCTAGTCTTGGTAATAGCGTAATACTAGCAAAGAATATTTGAGGGGGTGTTCCCTCCTCTTCTATTTTTTGAGAGTTTGTGGAGCATTGGTGTTAATTCTTCTTTAAAAATTTGGTAGACTTGGGCCAGGTGTGGTGGCTCACACTTGTAATCCCAGCATTTTGGGAGGCTGAGGAAGGTGGATCATGTGAGGTCAGAAGTTCGAGACCAGCCTGGCCAACATAGTGAAACCCCGTCTCTACTAAAAATACAAAATTAGCTAGGCATAATGGTGCATGCCTGTAGTCCCAGCTACTTGGAAGGCTGAGACAGGAGAATCCTTGAACCAACCTGGGAGTTGGAGGTTGCCGTGAACCGAGATTGCACCACTGCACTCCAGCCTGGAAAACGAAAGCTAAACTCTGTCTCAACAACAACAACAAAAAGATTTGGTAGACTTCAGCTGAGAAGTCAAGTGGGCCTGGGTTTTCAGTTATGGGACGTTTGTTTGTTTGTTTTTGTTTTTTTCCAGAGACAGGATCTCGCTCTGCCTCCCTGGCTGGAGTGCAGGAGCATGATAATATCTCACTGCAACCTTAAACTCCTAGGCCCAAAGGATCTTCCTGCTTCAGCTTCCCAAGTAGCTGAGACTACAGGTACATGCCACCATGTTGAGCTAATTTAAAAAACTTTATAGAGATGGGGTCTCACTATGTTTCCCAGGCTGGTCTCAAACTCCTGGCATCAAATGATCCTTCTGCTTTGGCCTCTCAACGTTCTAGGATTACAGATGTGAGCCACTGCACCTAGCCCTTTCTTCTTTTTAAATATAGGTGTCTACCATTATAAACTTCAAATTAAGCACTGCTCTGTGTGTGTTGGAATGTTTTCAAAGCTCCAGCCCTGTGCCTTAGCCTTCACTTCCTACTTACACAGAACCTCAAGGTTCATTCTAGACATGAGCAGAGCACTGCACAGACACATGGCCTTTTAGATTCCCAGTAATATGTTGAACCTTTGCAAAGCTTCACATGAACATCTCATTCCACAGTTTTCCTTTTTAATTGTTTTTTGGATAGGTCACCTTGTTAGCTCTAACTTGTATTACTGCCTTGGGCATCTGTAGTGTTAAATGATCGCCACTGACTGTTTTCAACAAATGCTCTAGGGATAAAGCTAGTCACATACAGTGAGCCTACTCAGGTCAAATAAAGACAGGCCTTGGGAATGGAGATTTTCAGAGACCTGCAAGACAGGTTAAGTAGTGACAATTCTCTGGGGGATTGAACTTAAGTCTACCCTGAAACTAAGAAGCATAGGACGGAAATAGTTTAAGTTAAAAGCTACAAAACTCACTGTTCTTTCTGATATTCAGCAGATTTTCTTTCTGTTTTTTTTTTTTGAGACAAAGTCACCATCTGTCACCCAGGATGGAGTGCAGTGGTATGATCTCAGCTCACTGCAACCTCTACCTCCCAGGTTCAAGTGGTTCTCCTGCCTTGGCCTCCTGAATAGCTGGGACTGCAGGTGCATGCCACAATGCCTGGCTAAGTTTTGTATTTTTAGTAGGGACAGGGTTTTACTACGTTGGCATTGGCCAGGCTGGCCTTGAGCTCCTGACCTCAAGTGATCCACCTGCCTCAGCCTCCCAAAGTGCGGGATTACAGGCATGAGCCCCTGTGCCCACTCCAGCAGTTTTTCTTGAATAAATGCTCCTAAGATGGTGCAAGGTTTTGGTTAATTTCTAATGTTTTGAATAATTTGATTTGACAATTTTCGAGTGTTCTGTTTCTTTTATGATTGAACAGATTTTCATAGGTCCTTACCCTATTATTCTTTTTTTTTTTTTTTTTTTTGAGGTGGAGTCTTGCTCTGTCACCCAGGCTGGAGTGCAGTGGTGCCATCTCAGCTCACTGCAACCTCTGCCTCCCAGGTTCATGCGATTCTCCTCAGCCTCCTGAGTAGCTGTGACTACAGGCATGCACCACCATGCCCAGCTAATTTTTTTTTTTTTTTTTTTTTTGGTAGAGATGGGGCTTTACCATGTTTGCCAGGCTGGTCTTGAACTCCTAACCTGAAGTGATCTGTCCACCTCAACCTCCCAAAGTGCTGGGATTACAGGCATGAGCCACCGTGCCTAGCCTCAATTACTCCATTATTCTAAAAGTACTTCTACATAGCTGGGCGCGGTGGCTCACGTCTGTAATCCTAGCACTTTGGGAGGCTGAGGCAGGCAGATCACCTGAGGTCAGGAGTTCGAGACCAGCCTGACCAATATGGTGAAACTCCATCTTTAAAAAAAAAAAAAAAGTGCTTCTACATAAGTACATTGTGAAGTTTCCTTACTTATATAGGGTATTTGGCGTGCTATATTTTATTATTTCTCATTTAGTTGTAGTTTGCTTATATACCAAATTTTAAATTATAGGAGCTAGATTATTAAGTTGAAAAGGAGCAGATGAAATTAACTTTAATAGATCCAAAATGTTATTTCAGCCTGTAATCTTTGAAATGTAGTTTTTCTATTTTTACATTTCAATGAGTTTACCTAATATAAAATAAACTGTATATAATATAAAGCATATAATTTAATAAGTTTTATGTATCCATGAAATCACATCAGCACAATCAAGTAATGAAAATAGCCTTCTTTGCCTCAAAAGTTCTTGCTGGGTGTGGTGGCTCACACCTGTAATCCCAGCACTTTGGGATGCTGAGGTGGATGGATCAACTGAGGTTAGGAGTTCAAGATCAGCCTGGCCAACATGGTGAAACCCCATCTCTACTAAAAATACAAAAAATTAGCCAGGCATGGTGGTGCTTGCCTGTAATCCCAGCTACTCAGGAGGCTGAGGCAAGAGAATCACTTGAACCCGGGAGGCAGAGGTTGCAGTGAGCTAGATTGCGCCACTGCACTATAGCCTGGGAGGCAGAGTGAGACTCCATCTCAACAACAACAAAAGTTCTGTGCTCCTTTGCAATTCCCTCCCTAGCTCGTCCATCCCAAAACAAGCACTGATTTCCTTTCCGAAATAATTTCTTTTCTGGATATAAGTGCTTTTTCAGATATGTGATTGGCAAATACATTTCCCAGTGTCTGGCTAATCTTTTCATTTCTTAACAGTGTTTTTTGAAAAGAAAGAGTTTTTTGAAAAAAAAAATTAGGCCAGGTGTGGTGGCTCATGCCTTGTAATCCCAGCACTTTGGGAGGCCGAGGTGGGCGGATCACGAGGTCAAGAGATCGAGACCATCCTGGCCAACTTGGTGAAACCCTATCTCTACTAAAAATACAAAAAAAAATTTTTAATTAAATTTTAAAAATTATCTTTATGAATTGTTTATCTCATATGTAAGAACTATGACTAATCTAAGACTACAATATTTTTCTTAGGTTTTCTTCTAAATGTTAATAATTTTAGGTTTAAATTTAGGTCTCTAATCTATTCTTAATTAATTTTTGTACATGGCACCAAGTACTTATTGAAACTTTTTTTTGCGCATGGATATTCAATTTTTCTAGTTAAAAAGACAAGAAAATTCCATTTGTTAAAAAGACAATTCTCCACTGACTTGTACTTGACCCTTTGTTCACAACCAAATGATACAGATGCATGGGTTTACTTCTAGCTGTCCTATTTGCCTATATTGATGCTATCTATAATCAAATTTTCTTGATTTCCATGAATTTATAATAAATCTTCCTAAATTAGATAGCATCAGTTCTTCAACTTTGCTCATCTTCAGAGTCATTTTGGCTAATCTAGGTCATTTGTATTTCCATATAAATGTTATGGTCTTCAGTTATTTAGATCTTTTTTTGGCTCATGATTTTACAGTGAAAAAATAAAAAAATTTTAAAAAGGTCTTTAATTCCTTTTAGCAATGTTTTGTAATTATTTTTTTTACTAGGTATGTCTTACAAATCTTTTGCCAGAAGTATTTTATATTTTTTGATGTCTTTTAAATATATTATTATAATTGGATTTGTAATTTCAGTTTTTGATTGTTTATTACTAGTTTAAGGAAATTAAATTGGCCAGGTACAGTGGCTCATGCCTATAATCCCAGCACTTTGGGAGGCTCAGGTGGGCGGATCACGAGGTCAGGAGTCCAGACCAGCCTGGCCAATATGGTGAAATCCCATCTCTACTAAAAATACAAAAATTAGCCAGACATGGTAGCAGGCACCTGTAATCTCAGCTACTCAGGAGGCTGAGGAAGGAGAATTGCTTGAACCCAAGAGGCAGAGGTTGCAGTGAGCCGAGATTGTGCCATGGCACTCCAGCCCGAGTAACCAGAACAAAACTCTGTCTTAATAAAGAAATAAATAAATAAAATTGATTTTTGCATGTTGATCTTGTATCCTGGTGACTTGCCAAATTTATTTTCCAGTTCTAGTAACTTTTTTTTTTAATTCCAAAGGATTTTCTGTTTGAGCAATCACCTATAGGCAGTTTTACGATTTCCTTTACAATTTGAATGTTTCTATTTTTTTTCCTTGCCTTATTGCACTGGCTAGAACTCCTAGTACAATATTGAAAAAAATTTATGAGAATAGATATCTTTGCCTTGTTCCTATACTTAGGGAAAAACATTTAATCTTTTACAATTTATGATATTATCTGTATGTTTTATGTAGATTTTTTTTTTTTTGAGATGGAGTCTTGCTCTGTCGCGAGGCTGGAGTGCAGTAGTGCAATCTCGGCTCACTGCAACCTCCACCTCCTGGGCTCAAGCGATTCTTCCACCTCAGCCTCCCAAGTAGCTGGGACCACAGGCGCATGCCATCACACCCAGCTAATTTTTGTATTTTTAATAGAGACGAGGTTTCACCATGCTGGCCAGGATGGTCTCAATCTCTTGACCTCATGATCCGCCCACCTCGGCCCCCCAAAGTGCTGGGATTACAGGCGTGAGCCACCGCGCCCAGCTACGTAGATGTTTTATATCACATTGAGAAAGTCTGTTTTATTTCTAATTCACTGACATACATTTACTTATTTATTTATATATTTTGAGACAGGGTCTTGCTCTGTAGCCCAGCTGGAGTGCAGGGGCTCAATCATAGCTCACTGAAACCTTTAACTCCTGGGCTCAAGGGACCCTTTCACCTCAGCCTCTCAAGTAGCTGGGACTACAGGCTTGTGCCACCATGCTCGGCTAATTTTTTTTTTTTTTTTTGAGACAGAGTCTGGCTGTGTCACCAGGTGCCAGGCTGGAGTGCAGTGGCGCGATCTCGGCTCACTGCAACCTCCGCCTCCCAGGTTCAAGCAATTCTCTTGTCTCAGCCTCCCGAGTAGCTGGGACTACAGGCGCGCGCCACCACACCCAGCTAATTTTTGTATTTTTTAGTAGAGACCGGGTTTCACCATGGTCTCAATCTCTTGACCTCGTGATCCACCCGCCTCAGCCTCCCAAAGTGCTGGGATTACAGGTGTGAGCCACCGCACCCGGCCCTTAATTTTTATTTATTTGTTTTTATTTTTATTTTTCTTGAGAAAGGGTCTCACTCAGTAGCCCAGGCCACAGTGCAGTGGTGCTATCATGGTTCACTGTAGCCTCAGCATTCTAGGCTCAAGTAATCCTCCCACCTTAGCCTCCCAAGTAGCTGGGACCATGGGTATGCACCACCATGCTCAACTAATTTTTAAATTTGTTTCTAGAGACAGGGTCTCCCTGTGTTGCCCAAGCTGGTCTTGAAATCCTGGGCTTAAGTGATCCTCCTGCCTTGGTCTCCCAAAGGGCTGGGATTATAGACATGCGCCACCATACCCCGCCTGACATTTGTTTTAGGTCAGAAATAGATATTGAACTTTGTCATATGCTTTTTCTGCATGTATTGAGAGATTATCATACAGTTTTTCTTTTTTAGTCTTGTTAATATGTTACATTGGTTTATTGATGATCATTTAAAGGATATCTCAACTTGAACTAGCTTCATTTTAACTGCTCAAGATCCCCATGGAATACTATTATAGTAGGCAGTACAGCCCTCCGTGTCCCTAGCCACTCTGCTGTGCTACTTTCTGTAAAGATTACACAGTAGCAACTCAGGCAGACTCCTTCCACTTAGAGAGGGAAAGACACATACTTTGAAATTTACAGGCATCGGAATTAGGTATTATTATTTCTAACGGACAGATTATAAAACAGATCCAAAGAGGCTGATGTCACATACCTGGCTGTGAAAGAAAGAGGGAGAAAAAAGAAACCAGGATACAAGTGTTTTTTCCATTACATAATCTGCAATTCACAGTAGTTTTAAGAGGAAAAGAAAACTAGAAAAATGAATTCTTCATTGTAGACCAAGACCTGAAAAAACAATAAATAACCTAGCAAGATGTAAAAATTATTAAAAACCAACAATAAAATAATTAATAAATTAAAAGGCAGACCCAAGCAGAATTGAAATACCCCAAATTCCTTTTTGGGCAGAAAATAGATCTATGGCTTGGGCCTGGTTAGGGTCTTGCAAGATGAGGCTGGAATAAGAAGTAGGTAGAGAATGGTGACCTGTGTCTTTTTTTGTTTGCTTGCTTTTTTTTTTGTTTTTGATGTTTGTTGAGACAGGGTCTGGTTCTGTCACCCAGGCTAGAGTGCAGTGGAATGATCACGGCTTACTGCAATCCCTGCCTCCTGGGCTCGAGTTATCCTCCCACCACAGCCTCCTGAGTCACTGGGACTACAGGCACATGCCACCATACCCAGCTAATTTTATGTGAGTTTTTTGTAGAGACAGGATTTTTCTATATTGCCCAGGTTGGTCTCCAAACTCCTGAGCTCAAGCAATCCACCTACCTCAGACTCCTAAAGTGCTGGGATTACAAGCATGAGTCACCTTACCAGCTGACCTGTGTCATATGAACATAAGAACAATTAGGAACCAAAGTCTAGGGCTTTGCAAGAGAACAGGGGTAGTCTGGAATTGTCAAATCCAAGTACAGAAAGAAAAGGCAGGATCTGAAATGAATCATCAAGTCAGGCGTGGTGGCATGCACTTGTAGTCCCAGCTATTCAGGAGGCTGAGGCAGGAGGGTTGCTTGAGGTCAGGAGTTCAAGGCTGAAGTTCACTGTGATCATGCCTGTGATTAGCCTGGCCAACATAGCAAGACCTTGATTCTTTTTTTTCTTCTGGGATGGAGTCTTGCTCTGTCACCCAGGCTGGAGTGCAGTGGCGCGACCTCGGCTCACTGCAACCTCCACCTCCCAGGTTCAAGCAATCCTCCTCCCTCAGTCTCCTGAGTAGCTGGGATTACAGGTGCCTGCGACTACGCCCAGCTAATTTTTTGTTGTTGTTGTATTTTTAGTAGAGACAGGGTTCCACCATCTTGGTCAGGCTGGTCTCGAACTCCTGACCTCTGGTGATCCACCTGCCTCGACCTCCCACAGTGCTGGGATTACAGGTGTGAGCCACAACGCCCAGCTGACCCTGATTCTTAAAATATAACAAAAACTTAGCCAGGCCTGGTAGTGAGTGACCTATGGTCCCAGCTACCCTGGTGGCTGAGACAGGAGGATTACTTGAGCCCAGGAGTTCGAGCCTGCATTGAGCTATGATCATGCCACTGTATTCCAGCCTGA
Source organism: Cacajao melanocephalus (assembly GCA_963573385.1). Taxonomy (NCBI): domain Eukaryota; kingdom Metazoa; phylum Chordata; class Mammalia; order Primates; family Pitheciidae; genus Cacajao; species Cacajao melanocephalus. Next base: position 52,188 of record CAUYLG010046164.1, read on the forward strand.
GTGATATAGCAAGATCTCATCTCTAAAAATAAAAATAAAAAAGACCTGTTGGTTCAGATATTTCTGTCATCCTTTATCTTCAGAGAGAAGGATATTCCTTCCTTAAAGCTACGGAAAAGACGCCTCTTATGTGAGGGTCTTGTGACCAGCTTCAGGGGAAGGTCAGAAAATTCTTCCTAGATTTTATGACCTGCTTCAGGGAAGAAGGGTGGAAGGAGGGTGACAGTGACCTTTCTGCTCCTGCTGTTATTTAGTATACCAAGGTAGCATATTTTAGGGTAGCATATCTTGAAACCCAGCATTCCCTCTTATGACACTTCCCCCAAGAAATTTCACAGTCCAGAAGCTGAGTTGATAGATTGTCCTATAACCCATTGAACCAGTCTCTCAGTTTGGGGAATAGTTCGGTCCACTTAAATGACTCTATTCATTTCAATGTGGCAGGTGGGCTCCTACCAAAATTAGGCCTCTATATGGTAATAATAAGAATAATTTAGGCCTGGCGTGGTCGCTCACACCTGTAATCCCAGCACTTTGGGAAGCTGAGGTGAGTGGATCACAAGGTCAGGAGATCAAGACCATTCTGGTCAACATCTCTACTAAAACCCCATGTCTACTAAAAATACGTAAGTTAGCTGCACGTGGTGGCGCGTGTCTGTAATCCCAGCTACTCGGGAGGCTGAGGCAGGAGAATCTCTTGAACCAAGAAGTTGGAGGTTGCAGTGAGCTGAGATTGCGTTGTCCATATCTCAGTTGTTAGGGTGATGTCTCTAAAGTTTATATCAAGTCTTCTACCTTCAGCCTGCAGAACTTTGGGAAAAGGGCAGTGTGATGGCTAATACTGAGTTGATTGGATTGAAGTATGCAAAGTATTGATCCTGGGTGTGTCTGTGAGGGTGTTGCCAAAGGAGATTCACATTTGAGCCAGTGGGCTGGGAAAGGCAGACCCACCCTTAATCTGGGTGGGCACCATCTAATCAGCTGGCAGCACAACTAGGATATAAAACAGGCAGAAAAACATGAAAGGACTAGAGTGGCTTAGCCTCCCAGCCTACATCTTTCTCCCATGCTAGATGCTTCCTGCCCTCGAACACTGGACTTCAAGTTCTTCAACTTTGGAACTCAGACTGGTTTCCTTGCTCCTCAACTTGCAGGTGGCCTATTCTGGGACCTAGTGATCATGTGAGTTTAATACTCCTTAATAAACTCCTCTTTATATCTATCTATCCTATTAATTCTGTCACTGTAGAGAACCCTGACTAATACAGGCAGTTATTGTTCTTAGTGATTTCAAGTCACAAGGGTGGAAAGTGGACATGTTTGTTTAGAGAGTCATAGCTAAACGTTGGAGGAAAGTAGAGTAATTCAGGTTTACACGTCCAGTTCACAAATAGACAGCAAAACCTCAAAGGCGATGAACAGGGCTGGTGTCTGATATCCACATGCACTATAGTTTTCTACTGAAACACAATTTTTCTCTCTACATTCACCCTAATTTCTGCCAAAGACGATCACAATAAGACTCATTTGTTTCCAGACTAAGTCTAGTCTCATTAAACTTGGCCTGGTTGTTTATGTAAGTGCAGCAAGAATAGGGATTGATTATATAGGCTCTCCTTAAGTCTGCTTTGCTGAAACTCTAAAAATTTTACACTTTTAAAAACCTCTGAAGACTAGAAAGCCAAGTAAATGACTGGCCATCAGAATTTGCCTGCAGGACTTAAGTATTTGGGTGAATTCCTCTCTTCTTGAGGTCCCCAAAGTATCTCCAGTTCCCTAGGCCTACCAGGAAGTGACCATTTTTACTCACCTCTAAGGCTGGAAACCATTTAAAGCCATGTATCAAGCTGGTTTTTCTTTAAGTTCCAGGATACATGTGTAGAATGTGCAGGTTTGTTACATAGGTATACACGTGCCATGGTGGTTTGCTGCACCTACAGGCTGTTTTTTCTAAGGGATTCTATAAGCATTAGTTCCTTAAAGTCAGCCTTAGTTCTTTAAAACTGTTTGGTCATATCTGAAAATATAATATTCCAGCCAAGGCTGGGCACAGTGGTTCATGCCTGTAATCCTAGCACTTTGGGAGGCCAAGGCTGAAGGATTGCTTGAGTCTAGGAATTTGAAAACAGCCTGGGCAACGTGACAAAACACCATCTCTATAAAAGAAAAATACAAAAAAATTTAGCCAGAGGTGGTGATGCACACCTGTGGTCCAGCTACTCAGGAGGCTTAGGCAGGAGGATCACTTGAGCCTGGGTGGTCAAGGCTGCTGTGAGCAAAGATCACACCACTGCACTGTAGCCTGGGTGACAGAGCAAGACCCTGTAACAAAAAAAAAATAATAATACAGTCAAAGCCTTGGTAAGATAACTAATGTTTCCAATTTTGTCCTGTTACAAGGAGAACAGGGAGAACAGTTTCTTTTTTTTCTTTTTCTTTTTCTTTTTTGAGGCAGAGTCTTGCTTGTTGCTCAGGCTGGAGTACAATGGCATGATCTCGGCTCACTGCAACCTCCACCTCCTGGGTTCAAGCGATTTTCCTGCCTCAGCCTCCCCGGTAGCTGGGATTACAGACATGCACCACCATGCCCGGCTAATTTTGTATTTTTAGTAGAGACAGGGTTTCTCCATGTTGATCAGGCTGGTCTTGAGCTCCTGACCTCAAGTGATCTGCCTGCCTTGGCCTCCAAAGTGCTGGGATTACAGGCATGAGCCACCGCGCCAAGCAAGAACAGATTCTTATTAAACTCATTAAGTATATTGCCATGAAAATAAGAACATTCACTAATACTTTCTGAATTCTGGAGGGATCAGTCAGGGAGAAAAAGCAAGTATTTCAATTTGTTTACAGACGTACTTTACTAAATTGCTGTAAGCTATAGACAGCTTAAGAGAAAAAGGCTTTCTTAAATCTGGAAAACAAAATATTAAAGAACTGACAATATTTCAAATAGAAAATCAAACAATTATAATCATCCTCATCAGTTTTTTCAGTCCCATGTAATTAACTCGTGTTCTGCTTGATCTTGGGTTAACGGTTTCATGAATCCATCAGTTTCTTCGTTAGTGGTGCAGAAATTCTTAACCAGGCCAATGGTATGATCCCAAGTTTTCAAGTTTGTTTGTATTTCAGAGTACTTGTTGGAGTCTTTTTCATGAATTATCTTTGAAGACAAAGTAATTTTATTATATCTTTGCTCCTTACAAAAGCTTACGGGAAAGCATCAGAGTAAAACAATAACCTAACTTTATACATTTTTGACACACTTATCTTATATATAGATTTATCATCACTTGTTCAATATGTTTCCATGCAATTTAACATATCAAATACTGCCAATGAGTTAAACATCTTTCCCTTTTCCCTCTCTCTCTCTCTCTCTTTTTTTTTTTTTTTTTTTTTTTTTGAGACAGTCTCACTCTGTCACCAGGCTGGAGTGCAGTGGCGCAATCTCGGCTCACTGCAACCTCTGCCTCCCAGGTTCAAACAATTCCCCTGCCTCAGTCTCCCGAGTAGCTGGGACTACAGGCGTACACCACCATGCCTGGCTAATTTTTTGTATTTTAGCAGAGATGGGGTTTCAATATATTGGCCAGGCTGGTCTCGAACTCCTGATCTCATGTTCTACCTGCCTTGGCCTCCCAAAGTGCTGGGATTATAGCTGTGAGTCACGCACCCAGCCTCTTTTTCTTTTTTAGACAGGGTCTTACTCTGTTGCACAGGCTGGAGTGCAGTGTGTAATCATAGCTCACTGCAGCCTCAAACTCCAGGGCTCAAGGGATCCTATTGCCTCAGCCTCCTAGTAGCTGGAATTAAAGGCATGCACCATCACACCTGGCTAGTTTTAACATAATTTTTTGTAGAGACAGCGTCTGACTAGGTTGCCCAGGCTGGTTTTGTAGTCTGGCCTTAAGAGATCCTCCTGCCTTGGCCTCCCAAAGTGCTGGAATTATAGGTATAAGCCACCATACCTGCCCCTTTTGCCTTTGATAAGGAGAGAGAATAGATTCTTTTGAGATTTTTTAGGGGCTGTCTGGGAATCCTCAAAGTTAGTTTAAGGTCAAAAGACCTCCATTTGATTTCAGGAAATTATCAATAAGTTTTAAAATACTTAATTAGCCAGGTATGGTGGCTCACGTCTGTAATCCCAGCACTTTGAGAGCCTGAGGCAAGAGCATCACTTGAGGCCTGGAGTTCAAGACCAGCCTGGGCATCAAAGAGAGACCCTGTCTCTCCAAAAAATAAAAAATAAAAAAATTAGCCGATCATGGTTGCATGTGCCTATAGTCCTAGCTACTTGGGAGGCTGAGGCAGGGGCATTGCTGGAGCCTGGAGTGCTGGGCCCGGAGCCCAGGAGTCGAGGGTGCAGTGAGCTATGATCATGTCCCCACACTCTAGCAGTCTTGGTAACAGGGAGAAACTCTGTCTCTTTAAACAAACAAACAAAAAACCACTTGATTATAGGATCACAGACCACAATGAGGCAATACCTGGTTATCTATTTAACCAAAACAACAACAAAAGATTTTCAAGGCAAATATAGAAGTTTACATATTTGTGAACAAAACCTAACTCTTTTAATATTGAGAAAATTCAGTTTTCTTAAGTAATCAAAGACCTCAGAAAAACAACATGAGGCACACAGCATTATTTTGACAAAACATAGGCTGTTTCCTAGGCAAATTTAATTAAAAGAAAAATGGAACACAAATGCTTTATTTAAAGGTGCATCTTCATTCCTCTTTGGTAAACAAAAAAATAAAATAAAGGAACAGATTGTGGCACATCATTCCTATAGGCCAAGTAGTCCACCCAAACATCCAAGACCCAGCAAGCAGCCAAGCTCAGTGCAACCTCCAGGCCTCTCCACTTGGTTTTTGTTTGTTTGGTGGTTTGTTTGGCTTGGTTGAGACAGAATTTCGGAGTCTTGCTCTGTTGCCCAGCAGGGAGTGCAGTGGCATGACCTCGGCTCACTGCAACATCTGCCTCCCAGATTCAAGCGATTCTCCTGCCTCAGCCTCCTGAATAGCTGGAATTATAGGCACCCACCACCAGGTCCGGCTAATTTTTGTATTTTTAGAAGAGCCGGGAGTGGGTGGGACAGGGGGAGGGTTCACCACGTTGGCCAGGATGGTCTTGAACTTCTGACCTCAGGTGATCCACCCACCTTGGCCTCCCAAAGTGCTGGGATTACAGGCGTGAGCCACTGTGCCCGGCCGCCTCTCCACTTTGACTCCAACAGGGTGAGCACCTTGTCCTTTTACATGGGTCCTTTGACATTGTGGATAATGGAGCGGCTCCTGTTGTCCATAAATTCCACATGCATCCCCATACAGTGTTCCTGAGAGCCAGTCATGCCCAGTGTGGTGACCCAGGCTCGCTTGACATGCTGCACATGGCTGGTGTCCATGATGGTGGTGCAGCAGGGGTTGGGTGGAGGCAGATGTATTTTCGTTTGTTTTTGAGATGGAGTATCCCCTTGTTGCCCAGGATGGAGTGCAGTGGTGTGATCTCAGCTCATTGCAATCTTCACCTCCCGGGTTCAACCAATTCTGCTGTCTCAGCCTCCTGAGTAGCTGGGACTACAGGCACCCGCCACCACACCCAGCTAAATTTTGTATTTTTAGTAGAAACGGAATTGCACCATGTTGGTCAGGCTGATCTCAAACTCCTGACCTCAGGTGATCCACCTGAGGCAGATTTCTTAAAGGTAAGGAAAAACTGGCTGGGTGCAGTGGCTCATGCCTGTAATCGCAGCACTTTAGGAGGCCAAGATGAGGGAATCGCCCAGGACTTTGAGACCAGTCTGGGCAACATAGCAAAACCTCATCGCCATTAAAAAATTTGAAAAATTAGGCCAGGGGCAGTGGCTCATGCCTGTAATCCCAGCACTTTGGGAGGCTGAGGTGGTGGATCACAAAGTCAAGAGATTGAGACTATCCTGGCCAACATGGTGAAACCTCATCTCTACTAAAAATAAAAAATTAGCTGCGTGTGGTGGCACCACCTATAGTCCCAGCTACTCGGAAGGTGGAGGCAGGAGAATCACTTGATCCCAGGAGGCGGAGATTGCAGTAAGCCGAGATCTGGGTGACAGAGTGAGGCTCTGTCTCAAAAAAAAATTTTTTTTTTAAATTAACCGGTGGAAGCTAAGCTATGAGGATGCAAAGGCATAGGAATTATGTAATGGACTTTGGGGACTGAGAGGAAGGTGGGAAGGGGATAAGGGATAAAAAAAAAACTACCATTGGGTACAATATACTGTTCTGGTGATGGATGCACCAAAATCTCAGACATCACCCCAGAAGAATTTATCCATGTAACCAAATACCACCTGTTCCCAAAAAACTACTAAAAAAAAGATTAGCCTGGAGTAGTTTATGCCTGTAGTCCTAGCTACTCAGAAGGCTGAGGCTGGTGGTTCCTTTGAGCCCAGGAGGTAGAGGCCGTGATCCTGCCACTGCACTCCAGCCTGGGAAACAGAGCGAGACCATGTTCTGAAAAAAAAAGCTAAGGAAAATCCTTTCATGATTGCTTACCAAGAGCATACCAACTTTCCAAAAACATTTTGTCATTTTACAGAGAGAAAAAACCAATTTCTAGTTTTGCACCAGTGTACTACTAATAACAAAGCTGGTTTTAATAAATCCTTATAAATAAATCCATCTAATCTCAGACAGCTTTGACCACACAAGATATCCTTTTCCAAGATTCCTTTTGTGCAAATCTTATATAATTTTATAACGTATATAATTTATAATATATGTTATAATGTAATAATTTATAATGTATATAATTTTTTTTTGAGACAGAGTCTCGCTCTATTGCCCAGGCCAGAGTACAGTGGCACGATCTTGGCTCACTGCAACCTCTGCCTCCCGGGTTCATGCAATTCTCCTGTCTCAGCCTCTCCAGTAGCTAGGACTACATGCGTGAGCCACCACGCCCAGCTAATTTTTTGTATTTTTAGTAGAGATGGGGTTTCACCATGTTAGCCAGGATGGTCTCAATCCCCTGACCACGTGATCCACCCGCCTTAGCCTCCAAAAGTGCTGGGATTACAAGCGTGAGCCACCACCCCCAGCCTATAATGTATATTGTTTTATAATGTATTCAGTTTTTGTCCTTTACTTTCCTTTTTCATTCTGAAACAGTCTGTCATTCTACTTTAGTATAGACCTACTTCTTTTTTTTTTTTTGAGACAGGGTTTTGTTCTGTCATCCAGGCTCAGTGGCACAATCACGGCTCACTGTACCTTGACTTTCTGGGCTCAATCTATCTACCTGCCTCAGCCTCCTGGGTAGCCAGCTAGGACTACAGGCACAGGCCACCATGCCCAGCTAATCTTTATTTTTTTATTTTTCAGTGTTTTTTTTGTAGAGACTGCATTTTGCCATGTTGCCCAGGTTGCTCTCAAATCCTGAGCTCCAGCAGTCGCCCACCTTGGATTTCCAAAGTGCTGGGATTACAGGCATGAGCCACTGGGCCTGGCCTAGAGTTACATTAAAAAAAAAATGTGGATGGGTATCAGTGGCTCATACCTGTAATCCTGGCACTTTGGGAGGCCGAGGCAAGAGGATCCCTTGAACCCAGGAGTTTGGTACCAGCCTGGGCAACATAGTGATATGCTCTCTATCCTTTTTTGAAAAAAAATTAATTTAAAAAAAGTTTAAAAAGAAAAAATAGGATTGATAGATCACTAGATAGACTAATTAAAAAAATAGAGAAGATCCAAATAAACACAGAAATGACAACGGGGACATGACCATTTACCCCACAGAAATACACAAAACTTCTAGGAACAGCTGGATTTGTTAAATTTAAAAAAAAGAAATACAGAAAACCCTCAAAACCTATTATGAACAACTCTGCACACAAATTAGAAAACCTAGAAGAAACGGATGCATTCCTTGAAATATACAATTTCCCAAGATTGAACTAGGAAGAAACTGAAACCCTTAACAAACCAAACATGAGTTCTGAAGTTGAATCAATAATGAAAAGCCTGCTAACCAGAAAAAGCCATGGACCAGATAGATTCACAGCTGAATTCTACCAGACGTATAAAGACAAGCTGGTACCAATCCTACTGAAACTACCCCCAAAAAAGAGAGGAGGAGGGACTCCTCTTCAACTCATCATTTGAGACCAGCATCATTCTGATACCAAACTTGGCAGAGACACAACAACAAAAAAATTTAGGCCGATATCACTGATGAACATAGATGCAAAAATCCTCAACAAAATACTGGCAAACTGAATCCAGCAGCACATCAAAAAGTTAATCCACCATAATCAAATAGGCTTTACTCCTGGAATGCAAAGTTGTTTCAACATACACAAACCAACAAATGTGATTTGTCATGTAAACAGAATTACATACAAAAACCACATGATCATCTCAACAGAAAAGGTTTTCGATAAAATTCAACATCTCTTCATGTTAAAAACCCTCAACAAACTTGGCATTAGAGGAACATACAACAAAATAATAAGAGCCATCTATGACAAACCCACAGCCCATATCATACTGACCTGACAAAGCCAGAAGCATTCCCCTTGAGAAATGGAACAAGAAAAAGATGTACACTCTCATCATCCTATTCAGCATAGTACTGGAAGTCCTAGACAGAGCAGTCAGGCAAGAGAAAGAAATAAAAGGTATCCAAATAGGAAGAGAGGAAGTTAAACTATCTCTCTTCACAGATTATATGATTTTATGCTTAGAAAACCCCATGCTCTCTGCCCAAAAGTTTCTAGATCTGATCGACAACTTCAACAAAGTTTCAGGATACAAAATCAGTGTACAAAAATCAGTAGCATTTTTGTATACAAACAATGTCCAAGCTGAGAGCCAAATCAAGAATGCAATCCCATTCACAATAGACACACACACACACACACACACACACACACACACACACACACACACACACATACACGTTCAAAATACCTAGGAATACAGCCAACCAGACAGGTAAACGATCTCTACATTGAGAATTACAAAACACTGCTGAAAGAAATTGGAGATCACACAAACAAATGAAAAATATTCCCTGCTCATGGATAGGAAGAATCAATATTGTTAAAGTGGTCATACTGCCCAAAGTAATTTACAGATTCAATGCTATTGCTATCAAACACCAATGACATTTTTCACAGAATTAGAAAATCTTTTCTAAAATTTAAAAAAGAGCACAAATAGCCAAAGCAATTCTAAGCAAAAAGAACAAAGCCAGAGGCATCACATTACCCAAGTTTACATTTTCAAACAACCTGATCTCGTGAGAACTTACTCATCATCATGAGAACAGCAAGGAAGAGATCTGCCCGGATGATCCAATTACCTCCTCCCAGATCTCTCCCTCAACATGAGATTTTGGTAGGGGATTACAATTCAAATTGAGATTTTGGTAGGGACACAGAACCAAACCATATCATTCCACTCCTGGCCCCTTCCAAATATCACGTTCTTCTCACATTTTAAAACAATCATGGCTTCCCAATGGTCAACCAAAGTCTTAGCTAATATTACCATTAACTCAAAAGTACAAGTCCAATGTCTCATCTGAGATAAGGCAGTTCGTTCTGCCTACGAGCCTGAAAAATCAAAAATAAGTTTGTGGCTGGGCACAGTGGCTCACATCTATAATCCAGCACTTGGGGAGGCTGAGGCTAGCAGATCACCTGAGACCAGGAGTTCAAGACCAGCCTGGCCAACATAGTGAAACCCCATCTCTACTAAAAATACAAAAATTACCTGGGTGTGGTGGCACATGCCTGTAATCCCAGCTACTCAGGAGGCTGAGGCAGGAGAATTGCTTATACCCAGGAGGCAGAGTTTGCAGTGAGCTGAGATTGCACCACTGCACTCCAGCTGGGGCAGCTAGAGCAAAACTCCAACTCAAAACAAACAAACAAGTTTATTACTTCCTAGATACAGTGGGGGTACAGGCATTGGGTAAATGCTTCTGTTCTAAAAGAGAGAGATTGACCAAAACAAACAAAGGCATGACAGGCCCCAGGCCCGTCTAAAGCTCAGCAGGGCAGTCATTAAATCTTACAGATCCAAAATAATCTCCTTTAACTCCAAACAGGGAAGGACTCACTTCCAGGGCATGCTGATGCAAAGAGTGAGCTCACAAAGCCTTGGGCAGCTCCTCCCCTGTGGTTCTGCAGGGTAAAGCCCTCAGCAGCTGCTGTCATAGGCTAACATTGAGTGCCTGTGGCTTTTCTAGGTGCACAGTGCAAGCTGTCAGTGGATCTACCATTCTGGGGTCTGTAGGATGGTGGCTGTCTTCACACAACTCCAGTAGGCAATGCCCTAGTGGGGACACTGAGGGAGCTACAACCCCACCTTTCCCCTCCACGCTGCCCTAGTAGAGGTCCTCCATGAGGGTCTGCCCCTCCAGCAGACTTCTGTCTGGACATCCAGGCATTTCCATACATTCTCTGAAATCTAGGTGGAGGCTCCCAAACCTCAACTCTTGCCTTCTGTGCACCCACAGCCCAACACTACATGGAAGCGTGGCTGGGAGGCCTCAGGAAATTTGTAATCATGGTGGAAGGCAACAGGGAAGCAAGTACATCTTACCATGGTGGAGCAGGAGAGAGAGAGTGAAGGGGGACGTGCTACACACTTTCAAACAACCAGATCTCAGGAGAACTCACCCACCATCACGAGAACCGCAAGGGGAAAATCTGCCCCCATTATCCAATCACTTCTTGTCAGGTACTTCCTCCAACACAGGGGATTACAATTCATCATGAGATTTTGGTGGGAACACAGAGCCAAACTACATCAATGGGTAAAGAACATGACCAGACACTTCTAAAACGCAGACATACACATGGCCAACAAGCATATAAAAAAATGCTCATCATCACTAATTACTAGAGAAATGCAAATCAGCTGGGCATGGTGGCTCACACAGTCCCCGTACTTTGGGAGCCTGAGGTGGATCACTTGAGCCCAGGAGTTCAAGACCAGCCTAGGCAACACAGTGAGACCCCATCTCCCTCTTAAAAAAAAAAAAATGAGAAATGCAAGTCAAAACCACAATGAGATACCACCAGTCAGAATGGCTATTATTAAAAAGTAAAAAAATAGGCCAGGCTCAGTGGCTTAATCCTGTAATCCCAGCACTTTGGGAGGCCAAGGCAGGCAGATCACAAGGTCAGGAGTTTAAGACCAGCCTGGCCAACATGGTGAAACCCCGTCTCTACTAAAAATACAAAAATTAGCCGGTTGTGGTGGCAGGCGTCTGTAATCTCAGCTACCCAGGAGGCTGAGGCAGGAGAATTGCTTGAACCCGGGAGGTGGAGGTTGCAGTGAGCCAAGATTCGCGCCACTGCATTCCAGCCTGGGTGACAGAGCAAGACTCAGTCTTGGAAAAAAAAAAAAAGTCAAAACATAATAGATGCTGATGAGATTACAGAGAAAAGGGAATACTTTTTCACTGCTAGTGAAAATGTAAGTTAGCTCAAACACTGTGGAAAGCAGTTTGAAGATTTCTCAAAGAACTTAAAGCAGAACTACCAGCTGGATGCAGTAACTCACACCTGTAATCCTATCACTTTGGGAGGCTGAGGTGAGAGGATCATTTGAGGCCAGGAGTTTGAGAGAAGCCTGGTTAACATACCAAGACCCCATCTCTACAGAAAATAAACAATTAGGCAGGCATGGTGGCATGTGCCTGTGGTCCCAGCTGTTTGAGAGGCTGAGGTAGAGGATCCCTTGAGCCTGGGAGGTCGAGCCTGCAGTGAGCTATGATCATGCCACTGTACTCTAGCCTGGGCAACAGAGCAAGACTCTGTCTCAGAAAACAACGAAACAATTACAAAATGGAAAAAAAACAACCCAGAACTACCATTTGACCCAGCAGTCCTATTACTGCAAATATACCCAAAGGAATATAAATCATTCTATCATATAGACATATGCATGCATGTGATCATCACAGCACTATCAAAGTAGTGATTCCAAAAGATATGGAATCAACCTAAATGTCTATCAATGGTGCACTGGATAAAGACAACATGGCAGATATACACCATGGAATACTACACAGCCATACAAAAGAATGAAATCATGTTCTTTGTAGCAACATAGACAGAGCTGGAGGTTATTATTCTAAACAAATTAATGCAGGAACAGAAAACTAAATACTGCAAGTTCTCTCATATAAGCAGGAGCTAAACATTGAGTACACATGGACACAAAAAAGGGAACAATAGACAAGGGGGCCTACTTGAAGGTGAAAGATGGGAGGAGGGTGAGGATGGAGAAGCTATCTAGTAGGCACTAAGCTTCTTACCTGGGTAATGAAATAATTTATAAACAAAACCCCTTTGACATGCAATTTACCCATGTAACAAACCTGCGCTCGTACCCCTTGAACCTAAAATAATATTTGGAAGGAAGAAAAAATCTTCAGTGGAAACAAAGAAAGAAGGGTGTGGGAAAGCCTGATTTATGGGGTGTTAATTAGGAAAAGCATGGTAAATCAGGGTCAAGTTTGTTATGCAGATTTAAATTGGTGCCTTCTCCATTGATAAGAATCTGTAGTGACTTAGCATCATCCTTCTCTTTCTGGAATAAAGTGGGAGGAGAGACATGCTTACAAATGGAGATGTGTGTGTGAATGGAGATTTCCTTTATAGATGTAAATTTCTCTTAGAGAAGTGTGACTTCTGAGCCTTCATGGAGAAATAAATAAAAAAGAAAGAAAAATGTGACTTCTAGGCCTTCATGGATAAATAAATAAATACATAAGAAAGAAAAGTATGACTTCTGGTCTTGTTTTCTAAGCTTCTCCTGTAGCTGCAGTCTGTCAAAATAATGAGCTCAAAATAATCGTTATGCCAAAGCTTCTGCCATTTTTCAATATGCCAAGGTGACATATTTTGGAGTAGCATGTCCTGAACCCCATCACCTTGAAACTCCCTCAACATACAATAAAATAAGTATGTATTATTTCCACGTTATTCTAATTTCATGTTAAATTAAGTTTAGCCTAAAACTGCCTTCTTACATATTTTAAGCTCAGCTTAAAGATTTCTCTGTATATAGTGACTGTAACTGAACTGGATGTGTAAACAGACTAACCTACTCTTGTGCCAATCACAGCGTTTTGGCCAATCACAGGCAGCTAACTGTTCAAACCATGTTCAAATAAGACAAATGCCAAGCTGTAACCAATCTAGTTGTTTCTATACCTCACTTCTGTTTTTCTGTACATCATTTTCTTTTTTCTGTCTGTAAATATTATTTGGCCATGTGATAGCCCTGGAGTTGCCCTGAACCTATTCAGGTTCAGGGAGCTGCCGGATACTCAGATCATTCTTTACTCAGTTAAACTCTGTTAAATTTAATTTTCAAGTTTTTCTTTTAACATTCATCACACTGCTAGAGCTAATTCACTCCCACTGAAAAACCTGGCCCCATATCTGGACCAGAGACCAGTCTTGTCCTTCGTTGTGAGGAATTGAAGGCAATATAATTCAGTAGCTCGAGTGACACTTTAGCTGCTAGTCTGGCTTTGCCTTATTCTTTCAGGACTTGGGTTATTCTGCTTTATTCTCACTATTAATGGTAACCCCACAGTTCAAAGTATTTAAATTTCTGGACCTGTTTTCAGACCTCTCTTACATTGACTGCCTGCCTGCCTAAACAGCTCTCTCAACAACGCCTTCAGTCGTATTTCTTTTCTCTGTCTATGCCATACACGTGGTAGAAAGGTGTCAAAAGTTAAATTTTGTTTTTCATGTATTTAGAACTATTTAGCTTTTAAATTTCTACTTTCATCAGTTTTAGGAATTTTTTTAAATCAAGTAATTTGCCCTTCTGATCTAAATTATCACATTTTATTGGCATGTATTATTCATATTATTTTTTAAGGCAGGTAGGATATATAGTGTGAAAATAAAACTCAAAAGCTGCTGGAACGCCAAAAACATTTTGACTTGAGAGAGACATGACTGATCTGAGCCATGTAACCTGTAATAGTAACTTTTGCTTCTTAGATTATAGATTAGGCAGGGCACAGTGGCTCACACTTGTAATCCCAGCACTTTGGGAGGCCGAGGCAGGTGGATCACCTGAGATCAGGAGTTCAAAACTAGCCTGGCCAACACGGTAAAACCCCCATCTCTACTAAAAATACAAAGATTAGGCTGGGCGCAGTGGCTTATGCTTGTATTCCAGCACCTTTGGAGGCCAAGGGGGGTGGATCATGAGATCAGGAGTTTGAGACCAGCCTGGCCAACACAGTGAAACCCCGTCTCTACTAAAAATACAAAAATTAGCTGGGCATGGTGGCGGGTGCCCGTAATCTCAGCTACTTGGGAGGCCGAGGCAGGAGAATCACTTAAACCTGGGAGGTGGAGGTTGCAGTGAGCCGATTGTGCCATCGTACTTCACCCTGGGCAACAGAGCAAGACTCTTGTCTCAAATAAATAAATAAATAAATAAATAAATAAATAAAATTTAATTTAATAAATTATAGATTGACTCTCTTTCTCACTATTCTTGTTCTGTAAATGACTAGGAAAGACCAGGGACCAGACCACTTCTCCTTCCAATCAATGACCTTTGTCATAGGTTAACCGCCTCCTCTATTGTCCTGTCCCTAATTCAGAACAGATGGCACAAAAGACTCCATGACTGTTTCATCTTCAGTGTAGAATGTTAAGCATACCTTTCTTGAAAGAAAAATACCACTTTGATCAATCAAATCATTCTAACTATGCATTAACCCTTACATAAAAAGATGCTGAAAGTCTGTTAAGTTTGCCTAAACCCTGTCTGTATAACTAACCCCACACTTCTACACATTGAAATAGTGTCTTCCACTCTTTGGAATCTGTGCTTCCTGGATGGCTACTCTCAAACTCTACATTTAATCATATTTTCTGAATCTTGTTATTTAAGGTTGACAATATCAATGTTCACTTTTTATTTCCGTTATTGACAGTAATTGCTTCTGAGAAAGAAATGTGGCTCAGCACAGTCTAAGGAATGTGAAGTATGCAAAGTTTATCAGGCCCAGAGACAGAATGCCAGACTTCAATCACAGCCCCCCCTCCCCCACCATGCCTGGAGGTAATTGTTTTATTTTCCTAAAATGTTACCAGGAATTACACAATGTAACCCTGACTCATTATCTTCATGTTCCTGGGTTTTGTGATACAAGAACAATGTATCATTAGCCAATCAATAGCTTATTTTAGAGAGCCAAAGTTAATTCTTGGTAAACACTTTAGGGACTGCTCCCTAACTTCTCTTTTTTCCTGGGTAAACCCACTCCTAATTGCTGCTAATTGGAGCATTTATTCAGGGGAACTTTAATCTCTGATTCTCTGGCTGTAGTCCTCAACCTTAGCCAAAAAAACTCTCAAGTTATATTAATTTTGGCTTCAGTTTCTTTAAAAAAAAAAAGAATGCTGTTGATATAGAGACTCAGACAGATAACTGACAGTTAACTTTTTTTTTCCTTTTTTGTTTTTGAGGCAGGATCTTACCCTGTTGGCCAGGCTGGAGTGCAGTGGCGTGATCTCTGCTCACTGCAGCCTTGACCTGGGCTCAAGCCACCCTCCCATCTCAGCCACTGGATTAGCTGGGACTATAGGTGCATGCCACTGTGTCTGGCTAATTATTATTATTATTTTTGTAAAGACAGCGTCCTATATGTTGCCCAGACTAACCTTTTAATTTTAATATTATATTTAAAGCTATATTTTCCCTCTGAGCACTATTTTAGTATTTCACAAATTTGATATATTTGTCATATTTCATTCAAAATATTTTAAAATTTCCATTATGTTTTCTTCTTTCATCTACATGTTTTTTGAATGTATTTTGCTCAATTTCCAAACATTTGGGGATTTTAAATTCATCTAACTTTCTCCTCAAAACAGTTTGGTGATGTACATGGTGCAAGTTAGCACATATCAGAACTGTGACTGTTACCTTTCCCTTGTTTGTTGGTAAGCATGAATAGCCTTTTTAAAAAAATTATATTTAGATGAATTAAATTTTTTCAGTCTTTTATTGCTTTTCTCTTTCATATATTGTTTAAAAAGACCTTCTTAAGAAGAATAAATTAAGGTTAACCTAAATTTAAAATAGAATTATCTTCCAAGCGCAGTGGCTCACGCCTGTAATCCCAGCACTTTGGGAGGCAGAGGCCGGTGGATCACCTGAGGTCAGGAGTTCGAGACCAACATGGTGAAACCCCGTTTCTTCTAAAAATACAAAAATTAGCAGGGTGGGGTGGTGCGTACCTGTAATCCCAGCTACTCAGGAGGCTGAGGCAGGAGAATCGCTTGAACCCTGGAGGCAGAGGTTGCAGTGAGCTGAGATCATGCCGTTGCACTCCAGCCTGGGCGACACAGCGAGACTCCATCTCAATAAATAAATAAATAAATAAATAAAATAGAACTATCCTTTTCTTCTGTTTCTACGGTTTATTTCTTTAAACTTAATTCTGTTTAAAAATTTTTTTATATTTAGATGAATTAAAATTTTTCAGTCTTTTATTGCTTTTGTCTTTTACGTATTGCTTAAAAAGATCTTCTTAAGAAGAATAAATTAAGGTTAACCTAAATTTAAAATAGAATTATCCTTTTCTTCTATTTCTAGGATTTTACTTAATTATACTTTTTTTTAAATTTTATTTTTCTATAAGTTATTGGGGTACAGGTGGTATTTGGTTACATGACTAAGTTCTTCAATGGAGGTTTGTGAGAACCTGGTGCACTCATCACCTGAGCAGTATACACTGCAGCATATTTGTTGTCTTTTATGAATAGCCTTTTGACTCTGCATTAAGAAACCCTTTCTGCTCTCTGTGTAGCATGTGTCATATCTGGCAGGCACTCTGCAAGAATCCTACTGTGCTCCCATCTGTCATACTTCCATATAACTTCAGGCATAGAGCTCAAAAACAATTTTCTAAAGAGATTTTTGTCTCTATTTTGTTAATAAACGCAACAGGGGGAAAAATGTTACTTATTTTCATAATTCCTTGAATAGAGAAATGTTTAAATTATAATTTATTTTATGTTCTTTTTAACTTTTATTTTAGGTTTGGGGGTACATGTGAAGGTTTGTTACATAGGTAAACACATGTCACGGGGTTTGTTGTACAGATTGTTTCATCACTCAGGTATTAAGCCTAGTACTCAATGCTTATCTTTTCTGCTCCTCTCCCTCCTCCCAGATTCCATCCTCAAGTAGATTCCAGTGTCTGTTTCCTTCTTTGTGTTCATAACTTCTTATCATTTAGCTCCCACTTACAAGTGGGAACATTGGTAGTTTTCTGTTTTTACATTAGTTTGCCAGGGATAATGGCCTCCAGCTCCATCTATGTTCCTGAAAAAGACATGATCATGTTCTTTTTCATGGCTACAAAACATTCTGGTGTTTTTGTTTTTGTTTTTTTTTTTTTTTTTAAAAAAAGAAAGACGGGGTTTCACCATGTTGCTTAGTCTGGTCTTGAACTCTTGACCTCAGGTGATCCACCCGCCTTGGCCTCCAAAGTGCTTGGATTACAGGCATGAGCCACCACAGCCGGCCACATTCTAGTTTTTTAACTGAAATATCATTATGGCCAGGTGCAGTGGCTCACGCCTATAATCCCAGCACTTTAGGAGGCCAAGGCAGGCAGATCACTTGAGGTCAGGAGTTTCAGACTAGCCTGGCCAACATGGTGAAACCTGGTCTCTACTAAAATACAAAGTTAGAGAGAAACACCATCTGTACTAAAAATACAAAAAATCTCAGCACTTTGGGATGCTCACACCTATAATCCCACCACTTTGGATAGCAGATGCCTGTAATCCCAGCTACTCAGGAGGCTGAGGCTGAATAATCACTTGAACCTGGGAGGCAGAGGTTGCAGTGAGCCGAGATTGCACCAGTGCACTCCAGCCTGCGCAACAGAGTGAGACTCCGTCTCAAAACAAACAAACAAACAAACAACCCCAATAAACTATTATTATACTTTCTGTAAGAAAATCACAGACTAACTGCCTTTCATCCTCAGAAGAAAGCTTGTCCTAGGATGGAAACAGAATACAGGTCACAGAGTTAAAGAGCTCACCAAAAGAACCTCAGATGAACAGGCAAACAGGAAAATTAAGAGTTTTGTTGTTATTTTTTTTTTTAACTAAAGTGCTTATTTTAAAATTGCCATTCTTGAGGAGACTTTGGATGCTTCTAGATCTTCTTGCCAAATCTTCAATTCTGTACAACAAATTCCTTCCTGATGTCCCTTTGAAGGAACTTATCTGAGGATAAGATCAGTCTGGGTCATCCAGTGGTATCTTCTGTTACAGAAACAGAAAGAAAGATGCCATTCCAGGGCTAAAAGAATTTAACTTTCATATTCCAAAAGTGAAAGTTCAAGTTTCAAGTGCAACACTGACATCTAGTGGAAGAAATATTTCAGTAATTTACCAAATAAACTAAACATTTTTGTTTTTGTCAATTAGGGGAAAAAGTTTTAAAATGTTTGTTGGTTGGGCCCAGTGCTCACATATGTAGTCTCAGCACTTTGGGAGGCCGAGATGGGCGGATCACGAGGTCAGGAGTTTGAGACCAGTCTGGCCAACATGGCAAAACCCTGTCTCTACTAAAAATTAGCCAGGTATGATGGCAGGTGCCTGTAATCCCAGCTACTCAGGAGGCTGAGGCAGGAGAATCGCTTGAAACTGGAAGGTAGAGGTTGCAGTGAGCCAAGATCATGCCACTGCACTCCAGCCTGGGAGCAAAAAGCCTCAAAAAAAAAAAAAAAAAAAGAATTTGTCAACCAGGCACGGTGGTTCGTGCCTATAATCCCAGCACTTTGGGAGGCCAGGGCAGGCAGATCACTTGAGGTCAGGAGTTCAAGATCAGCCTGGCCAACATGGCAAAACTCTATCTCTACTAAAAATACAAAAATTAACTGGGCGTGGTGGTGGGTGGCTGCAATCCCAGCTACCGGGGAGGAAGGAAAATCACTTGAACCCAGGAGGCAGAGGTTGCAGTGAGCTGAGATCACACCACTGTACTCCAGGCTGGATGACAGAGCGAAAGTCTATCTCAAAAAAACAAAACAAAACACTTTTGTCTTTTAATAAGTGTTTGTTTCCTAAATACAGGTCAGTGCCATTGATAGAAAAGGTTTCCAACACTTATATTTAAAATATATTCAGGGTGACTTGTGTAAGCAGGACCCTGGGACCCATGACGAGTTGTTCAGCAGGATATCAGGTAATCTCTGGCATCCACATTTGGATGAGCGAACAAGGCCTGTTCCTACTCACGGTTTTTCCCTCCATTACAGCTCTCATGAAGTGTTCTGACAGCAGCCATACAGACTATGGGTGGGGCTCTGATCATATTCCTTAAAGATGCTTGGAGATAATAGTGAAATAATATCTCTTAGACAATAAGAGGAGATTAAAGTAAGATTTTTAGGCCAGGCACCATGGCTCATGCCTGTAATCCCAGTACTTAGGGAGGCTAAGGTGGGTGGATCACTTGAGGTCAGGAGTTTGAGACTAGCCTGGCCAACATGGTGAAACCCAGTGTCTAGTAAAATATGAAAATTAGCCGGGTACGGTGGTGCATGCCTGTAATCCTAGCTACTTGAGAGGCTGAGGCAAGAGGATTGCTTGAGCCCAGGAGGCAGAGGTTGTAGTGAGCCGAGAGCACACCACTGTACTCCAGCCTGGGAGACGGGAGAGAAACCCTGTCTCAAAAAAAAAAAAAAAAAAAAGAATTAAGATTTTTAAATAAGATGTATGCAAGAAAGCTAGATGCAGTGGCACACGCCTGTAATTCTAGCACTTTGGGAGGCCAGGGTGGGAGGATTGTTTGAGTTTAGGAGTTTGAGACCATCCTGGGCAACATAGTGAAACCTCATCTCTGGTTAAAAAAAAAAAAAAAAAAAAAGTTAGCTGAACATGGTGGTGTGCATCCGTAGTCCCAGCCACTTAGGAGGCTGAGATGGGAGGGCTGCTTGAGCCTAGGAGATGGAGGCTACAGTGAGCTATGATCCTACCACTGCACTTTACCCTTGGTGACAGAGCAAGACCTTGCCTCAAAAAATATATATGCGGCCAGCCACTGTGGCTCATGCCTGTAATCCCAGCACTTTGGGAGGCCGAGGCAGGCAGATCACGAGGTCAAGAGATTGAGACCAACCTGGCCAACATGGTGAAACCCCATCTCTACTAAAAATACGGAAAAAATTAGCCAGGCGTGGCGGTGTGTGCCTGTAGTCCCAACTACTTGGGAGGCTGAGGCAGGAGAATTGCTTGAAACAGGAAAATGGTGGTTACAGTGAGCCGGGATTGAGCCACTACATTCCAGCCTGGCGATAGAACGAGACTCTGCCTAAAAAAAAAACATATATATATGCAAGAAAAAGAGGCATTTAATATACTAACCTAGATCAAATAAAACAAACATACTGAATACATATAGCCATTGAATAAGCTCTGAATTGTTCTTGGTTCTCTTTCAAGTTTAGTCTTGCTAAGAAGTCCTAGCAAATTGCCCTGCTGTTCTCTGGAAGACATGACTGATTCTAATGTTTAAAAGAATCCTGATAGCTAGAAAAATCTCTCACTTGTTCAATGTCTTCTATGAGCAAGGTACTGTGCTAAGATTTTACATGCGTTAATTCATACCGAGTTTCAGACATACAATCCTGATGTATAGAAATTATTACATCTGGCTATGCATGGTGGCTCACGCCTATAATCCCAGCACTTTGGGAGGCCAAGGCAGGTGGATCATTTGAGGTCAAGAGTTCGAGACCAGCCTGGCCAACATAGTGCAACCCCATCTCCACTTGCTGTGTCACAAAAATTAGCTGGGTGTGGTGGCGGGTGCCTGTAATCCCAGCTACTCAGGAGGAGAATTGTTTGAACCCGGGAGGCGGAGGTTGCAGTGAGCACGTTGCATCTATTTTTATAGATAAAAAATAAGGCATGCTCACTTTGGCAGCACATACACTAAAATTGGAACGATACAGAGAAGATTAGCATGGCCCCTGTGCAAAGATGACATGCAAATTCGTGAAGCATTCTATATTTTAAAAAAATTAAAAGAAAGAGAAAAGAAAAAGTCTCCAAACAAGTTTAATAACTTGTCAACATCAAATGGTTAAGTAGCAGAGTCAGAGACCAGATCACAATTACTTCTCTTTTCTCTCCTCTCCTCTCCTCTCCTCTCCCCTCCCTTCCCCTCCCCTCCCCTCCCCTCTTTTCCTTTCTTTTCTTTTCTTTCCTTTTCTTTTCTTGAGATGGAGTCTCACTCTCTCACCCAGGCTGGAGTGCAGTGGTGTGATCTCAGCTCACTGCAATCTCTGCCTTCGGGGTTCAAGCGATTCTTCTGCCTCAGCCTCCCGAGTACCTGGGATTATAGGCGCCATCTCTGCAGTCTGCAACCTCAGGGACCCTAGAAGTCTTCCCTACCCCATTCCAGCAGGTTCATAGGTGCCTTCTCCCACTGCCTGGCCTCTCTCCTCTCCTGGGATGGCTCTAATCTCAGAACAGGGGTTCAGGATTAGCAGGGGTGCTGTCACAGATCAGCCAGGTGTGCACATGCTTGGGGCAGTGCTGACACACCAGCCTTCTGCCATCTCTGCCCCCTCCAGAATTTGGGCACCCATGAACATGAGAGGGGAAGCCAAGATAGGCTGAGGGTGGAAGCCAAGTGAGGGCAGAGAACAGCTTGGCACTGGCCTGCAGGAACCCCTTGGTGCAAACAGCCTGGCCACCAAGGATGCTGGTGGTGCAGTGGAAGGCAGACAGGCTCCCGGACAAAGGAGGCAGATCCCTGTAATATCCCATCTTCAGGGCAGGGAGGGCCTGAAGGCTGGGGTTCGGGTGCCAGTCCCTGTGGATCTGAGTGGTCACTTATGGTGCCTTTTTGGGTCAGCCCATGGCCACCTATGGACCAATCAGCATGCACTTCCTCCTCTCTAAGGTCCATAAAAGCCCCAGACTCAGCCAGAGGAGGGCAGAGGATGGAGAGACCATGGGACTACCAGCTGCAGAGAGGAGCCACCCAATCCAGGTCTCCTCTCTGCTGGGAGCTGAACACTCCATGGGACAACCTGCCTGCAGAGAGGAGCTGCCCACTGCAGGTCTCCTTTGAGTTGTCCTAACACTCAATAAATTTCCCCTTCGTCTTGCTCACCCTCCACTTGTCTGCATACCTCATTCCTCCTGGACGCAGGATAAGAACTCAGGCAAAGGCATCACCAGCCACAGAGGTTTCTGGTCAGAAAAGTGACAACCAAAAGATCTCATAACACATGTTTTCACTCCTATGTAGACACTAAAAAAATTGATCTCATGTAGAGAGTTGATTGGTGGTTACCAGAGACTGGGAAGAGTAATGGGGAGGAGGGGAAGAAGATGAGTCAGTTAATGAGTACAAAAATACTGTTAAATTAGAAGGAATAAGATTTAGTTTTCAATAGCCCAATGAGGTGACTATAATTAACAATTATTAATCATATATTTCAAAATAGCTAGAAGAGAAGATTTGGAATGTTGCCAACACAAAGAAATGATAAATATTTGAGATCGTCAATATCTCAGTTACCCAGATGTGATCATCATACATTGCATGCATGTATGTATACCCTGGCTCCAAAATAATAGAAAGAACAAAAGAAGGCTGGGGCCATAGCTCATGCCTGTAATGCTAGCAGTTTGGGAGGCCAAGTCAGGTGAATTGCTTGAGCCCAGGAGTTCAAGACCACACTGGGCAACATGGCGAAACACTGTCTCTACAAAAAATACAAAAGTTAGCCAGGCATGGTGGCACATGCCTATAGTCCTACTATTTGGGAGGCTGAGGTGGGAGGATCAGTTGAGCCCAGGATGTCCAGCTGCAATGAGCGGTGTTTGCTCCACTGCACTCCAGCCTGGGTAACAGAGCAAGACCCTGTCTAAATTTTTTTTTAAAAGGCCAGGCATGGTGGCTCACACCTGTAATCCCAGCACTTTGGGAGGCCAAGGCAGGCAGATCATGAGGTCAAGAGATTGAGACCATCCTGGCCAACATGGTGAAACCCCATCTGTGCTAAAAATACAAAAATTAGCTGGGTGGGGTGGCGTGCACCTGTAATCTTCAGCTACTCGGAATGCTGAGGCACTAGAATCACTTCAACCCGGGAGGCGGAGGTTGCAGTGAGCCAAGATCCCACCTGGTGACAGAGTGAGACTCCATTTCCAAACAAAAAAAGCTTCACTAGGCTGGGCACGGTGGCTCACGCCTACAGTTCTTGTACTTTGGGAGGCCGAGGTGGGTGGATCACCTGAGGTCAGGAGTTCAAGACCAGCCTGGCCATCATGGTGAAACCCCATCTTTTTTCTTTTTATAAAAAAATAAAAATAAAACAATTTTTAAAATAAAAGTAAAAAGATTAAAAAAAAAAACCTTCACTAAAGCTTCATATTTCTTTGGTTTTATGAGACATGCCCACATATAGATAGCACAGAATCTTGTACATTTTGTGGACAGATATTCACACTTGTCACACATGGTCCTTTTTTGGATAATGCACAATTCCTTCAAGCAGTTCATCCCTAGAAGCATGTAAACAGGGACATCATCACCTCATGGACAGGTTTGAAATCGTAACTGTAAATATTCACACTGCCAGGCAGAGTTAATCCTAATAGATTCTGGATATGGAGTGTGCCAGATGTTTTTGTTTTCGAGACAAGGTCTCACTCTGTCACCCAAGCTGGAGTGCTGTGGCACAATCATGGCTCACTGCAGCCTCAACTTCCCAGGCTCCCAAGTTCCAGCAATCCTCCCACCTCAGCCTCTCAAGTAGCTAGGACCACAGGAGTGCACCATCATACCTAATTTTTGTACTTTTGATAGAGATGGGGTTTTGCCATGTTTCCCAGGCTTGTCTCAAACTCCTGAGCTCAGGTGATCTGTCCGCCTTGGCCTCCCAAAGTGCTGGGATTATAGGCGTCAGCCACCATGCCCAGTCAGAAGTGTGCCAGTTCCGATTAAGGGTGAAAATAAGGTGGAATATCTTTTCCCAACTCGCCAGCATTTCCAAAACAAAAAGAAAACATTTGAGGAGTAGCGAATAGTGGAACTTAATACAAGAAGGTTTATTTTCCTTAAGAATGAGGATCACCACTTAAAACTTAATACAAAGAGCTTGTGTTTTTCCTACATTCACAAATATAACAGCCCTTCACCTAAAAAAAAAAAAAAAAAAAAAAAAAAATATATATATATATATATATATATATATATATATATTTAACAGCCCACCACCGAATTTAGATGTACACACATAGGCTGGTCCGAAGGTAGTGAGTTATCTCAATTGATTGTTCATAGTCAGTTACAGATCGAACTCCTTGTTCTACTCTTTCCCTCCTTCTCACTACTGCACTTGACTGGTCTTTAAAAAAAAAAAAAGATGGCCAGGTGCAGTGGCTCATGCCTGTAATCCAAGCACTTTGGAGGCCAAGGCAGGTGGATCACCTGAGGTCAGGAGTTCAAGACCAGCCTGACCAACATGGTGAGACCCCCATCTTTAAAAAAAAAAAAAAGTAATTTTTTTAAAAATAAAAAAATTTTAAAAAGATGTACACACATAAACAACATGTGTGCAGGTACACTTATACATATATAGGTGGTGTAAATAACTTTTAAAACCATACTTATTTATTTATACATTTTTATTTTTATAGAGACAGGGTCTCTCTGCTGCCCAGGCTGGTCTTGAACTCTTGGGTATAAGTGACACTCCTGCCTTGGCCTCCCAAAGTGTTGGGATTACAGGTGTGAGCCACCTCACTCAGTCTTAACTATTTTTTTTTTTTTTGAGACAAAGCTTCACTCTTGTTGCCCAGGCTGGAGTGCAGTGGCATGATCTTGGCTCACTGCAATCTTCACCTCCCGGGTTCAAGCAATTCTCCTGCCTCAGCCTCCCAAGTAGCTGGGATTACAGGCGCCCGCCACCACGCCTGGCTAATTTTTTGTATTTTAGTAGAGATGGGGTTTGGCCATGTTGGGCAGGCTGGTCTCGAACTCTTGACCTCAGGTGATCCACCTGCCTTGGCCTCCCAAAGTGCTGGGATTAGAGGCATGAACCACTGTGCTGGGCCAACTATTTTTATATAATTATAAATTTACATCTGGGCTTCATGGCTCATGTCTGTAATCCCAGCACTTTGGGAGGCCCGGGTGGGAGGATCACTTGAGCTCAGGAGTTTGACATCAGTCTGGGCAATATAGAGAGACCCCATCTCTACAAACAAAAAATTACCAATTTACAAAAAAAAGCTTGGCCGGGCGCAGTGGCTCACGCCTGTAATCCTAGCACTTTGGGCGGCCAAGGCGGGCAGATCACGAGGTCAGGAGTTGGAGACCAGCTTGGCCAACATGGTGAAACCCTATCTCTACTAAAAATACAAAAATTAGCTGGGCGTGGTGTCACGTGCCTGTGGTCCCAGCTACTTGGGAGGCTGAGGTGGAAGAATTGCTTGAACCCAGGAGGCGGAGGTTGCAGTGAGCCGAGATTGCGCCACTGCACTCCAGCATGGCGTCAGAGCAAGACTCCGTCTCAAAGCAAAACAAAATGAAACAAAAAATTTGCAAGAATACTACAAGGAATTCCCATCTACCCACTAGACCCACAAATGGTTTCTGTCTTGCACCACTTGCTTTATCATTCTCTGTGACACACATTTGTTTGTATGCATGCATGTACATATATGTACATATATATTTTTTGAATTACTTAAAATTAAGTTGTTATCAGGTATAGAGGGCAACTGTGTTCTTTACCCCTAGATAATTTGTGTGTATTTTCTAAACACAAGGTATTCTCTTACATAACCAGTACAATGACCTAAATCAGGAAGTTTAGCATGGATGTCATAACTATTGAATCTACAGTCCCTGTTCAAATTTCATAAATTGTTCAACTAGAGTCCTTCACAGAGATTTCTTTTTCCTTGTTCAGGATCCAAGCCAGGATTACATATTTGCATTTAATTGTAATGAGTCTTTGATCACTTTTTTTTTTTTCCTGGCAGTTACAAAGGCAATCTTTGGTCTCTCTTAGTCTGGAACTGCTCAGTATTGAGAGCACCAGCCAGATATTTTGTAGAATGCTATTCAGTTTGGATGTGTCTTATGTTTCATCATAATTAGATTCAGGTTATGCATTTCTGGCAGGAATAAAAATGATACTATATCTGTATTTGTCCATTTTCATACTGCTGTAAAGAAGTGGCCAAGACTGTGGTGGCACATGCCTGTAGTCCCAGCTACTCGGGAGGCTGAGGCAGGAGAATTGTTTGAACCCGGGAGGCGGGGGTTGCAGTGAGCCGAGATCACGCCACTGCACTCAGGTCTGGGCAACAGAGCAAGACTGTCTCAGGAAAAAAAAAAAAAGTGCCCAAGACTGGGTAATTTATAAAGGGAAGAGGTTTAATTGACTCACAGTTCCCCATGGCTGGAGAGGCCTCAGGAAACTTACAAACATGGCAGAAGGCAAAGGGAAAGTAAGATACCCTCTTCACAAGGCCACAGGAAGAATGAATGCAGGAGGGACTACCAAATACCTATAAAACTATCAGATCTTGTGAGAACTCATTTACTGTCATGAGCATAGCATGGGAGAACTGCTCCCATGATTCAATTACCTCCACCTGGTCTCTTTCTTAACACATGGAGATTCTGGGGATTACAAATAGTTAGCATTTTTTTTTTTATAAGCAAAAGCTTTATCTTCTTTCTTATTTATTTACTCATTCATTATCATCAATATGGTCTCATGGAATTTTTTTTTTATTCAGTGGGTAATACTCCATTTCTATCATTATTTATTTTGATGCTCAAATTGTCTTGAATTTGGTAAGAGACCTTCAAGTTAGATCCTTTGTCCCTTTTGATGTGTTCCAATCACTCTTTTTTTCCCTTTTTTTTTTTTGAAACGGAGTTTCACTCTTGTTGCCCACGCTGGAGTGCAATGGTGTGATCTCGGCTCACTGTAACCTCTGCCTCCTGGGTTAAAGTGATTCTCCTGCCTCAGCCTCCTGAGTAGCTGTACAGGCACATGCTACCACGCCTGACTAATTTTGTATTTTTAGTAGAGACAGGGTTTTACCATGTTAGCCAGGCTGGTCTCAAACTCCTGACCTCAGGTGATCCGCCCACCTCGGTCTCCTAAAGTGCTGGGATTACAGACATGAGCCACTAATTATTCTTTAAGCCCTTTTCTTTTTCTTTTTTTTTTTTTTTTTTTGAGACGGGGTCTTTCTCTGTAGCACAAGCTGGAGTGCAGTGGTATGAACGCGGCTTAATGCAGCCTCAAACTCCTGGCCTCAAGCCATCCTCCTGCCTCAGCTTCCCAAGTAGTTGGGACTAAAGCTGTGTGCCATCACACCTGGCTACTTTTTTTTTTTTTTTTTAAGACAGACAGAATCTCACTCTGTTGCCCAGGTTGGTCTCCAAATTCTGGCCTCAACTGATTCTACCTTGGCCTTCCAAAGTGCTGGGATTACAGGCATGAGCCACTGCTCCTGGCCTTTTAAACACTTTTCTAATTTGACACAGAATATTCTATGCTCATCTTATTCTTTTGCTACCCCAAGAGGAAAATAAAGGAATCAAATCTGGTGTTAGGTGTGCTCACTGCTATTGGTGTGTCATTGTTTTTAGGTAGGTCCTTTCTGTAGAAAATGCTAGAAAAAAATGTATATAAATATACCTGTGTGTGTGTGTGTGTGTGTGTGTGTGTATCTGTCTAGCTAGAGGGTCTAAGGTCTCTCTCTCTCTCTCTCTCTCTACTTTAAAATACAATAAAGTCACATTGACTTCTCTACTCCCAAACCAACACTGCCAGGGTTCATGCTAGCCCTCCTCTTTTCCGTATTTGTAACTTCCATTTCCAACAGTGAGAAAACAGTGGCTTTCCAAGATTGTATCACTGTACTCCAGCCTGGGAGACAGAGCAAGACTCCATCACAAAAAAAAAAAAAAAAAAAAAAAAACGACGCCGAGCGTGGGGCATGGTGGCTTATGCCTGTAATTCTAGCATTTGGGAGGCCGAGGCGGGCGGATCACCTGAGGTCAGGAGTTCGAGACCAGCCTGGCCAACATGGAGAAACCCTGTCTCTACTAAAAAAATACAAAAATTAGCTGGGTGTGGTGGCACATGCCTGCAATCCCAGCTACTCAGGAGGCTGAGGCGGGAGACTCACTTTAACCCAGGAGGCGGAGATTGCAGTGAGCCGAGATCGTGCCACTGCACTCCAGCCTAGGCAACAAGAGCGAGACTCCACCTCCAGAAAAAAAAAAAAAAAAACCACTGTGGTTTTAAAATAGTGGTTTTCATTATCCCCCTATATACTTATTTATTTGCACAAACATCAAATGCAAATGAGGTACTTTTAGGATTGCTAATCCATACTACTGTGGAAAGCAAATCTCATAAAGTTTAATATTTATTTATACTTATTTTCCATTTTTTCAGGTAAAATTTACATACAGCAATGTGCACAAATCTTAAGGTTATCATTTAACAACTAAATATACCCACTTACTACCCCCCTGCCATAAACATTTCCATCACCCCAGAAAGCTCCTTCATGCTTCCTTCTCAGTTGATCCCTATCCGAATGCCATCCAGGGACAACCTCTGTCCTGATTTTTCACTACAGATAAGTTTTCCCTGTTCTAGAATGACATGCAAATGAAGCATACATTACGTATGGTTTTTTGTCTGGCTTCTTTGATTCAATGTAATAAGATTCAGGCAAGTTGATGTATGCTTCAGTAGTTTGTTCATTTTTTAACATACTTCCCAGTTTTATATTTTAGTTATGAAGGTCAGTTACCAGAGCCAAACTTGTTCCTAACAAGCAGAATTTTTATGTCCAGAGTCCCTTACACTTTTCTGGGCATATTCACTTGCAGAAAGCTGTAGAAACTGTATAGTTTGTTCCTATTTATTTATTTGGAGACAGAGTCTTGCTCTGTTGCCCAGGCTGGAGTGCAGTGGCATGATCTCGGCTCACTGCAACCTCCGCTTCCCTGGTTCACGCAATTCTTCTGCCTCAGCCTTCTGAGCAGCTGGGATTACAGGTACCCACCACCTTGCCCGGCTAAGTTTTGTATTTTTAGTAGAAACAGGGTTTTGTCATGTTTGCCAGTCTGGTCTTGAACTCCTTACCTCAAATGGTTTGCCCGCCTGGCCTCCCAAAGTTCTGGGATTACAGGTGTCAGCTACCATGCCAGCCCCTTTTTAGTACTGAGTAGTATTCCATTGTATAAATATAGTACAGTTTGTTTTGTAGTGTTCAGGGTAGAAGTCATGCACAGCTGTTGTGAAATTTATTACTAAGTATTTTTATGCTATTGTAAATAGAATTGTTTTTCATTTCATTTTCTAGTTGTATTTTTAATGTCATTGATTTACAAATATTGACCATATGTCCTATGATTTTGGGATTATTAGTTCTACAGTTGTTTTATAGATTCCTGGATTTCCAAAATTAATGTGTGAACACTGAAACTTTTACTAATTCATTTTCCAGCTATATTCCTTTTATTATTTATTTTTATTTTATTTTTTGAGACCGAATCTTGCTCTGTCACCCAGGCTGGAGTACAGTGGCACAATCTCGGCTCACTGCAACCTCCAACTCCCATATTCAAGCGATTCCCCAGCCTCAGCCTCCTGAGTAGCTGGGATTACAGGCACGTGGCACCACGACCGGCTAATTTTGTATTTGCAGTGGAGATAGGGTTTCACCATGTTGGCCACGTTGGTCTTGAACTCCTGATCTCAAGTGGTCCGCTCACCTCAGCCTCCCAAAGTGCAGGCGTGAGCCACCATGCCCCGCTCCTTTTATTTTCTTTCTTGCAGTAGCTAAGATTTTCAACACAAAATGTTGAAGTGTTGAGAGGGGACATCTTGGCTTGTTACCGATCTTACAAAAAATAATTCATTATTTCACTAATTGTGTGAAGTTAGCTGTAAGTTGTTTGCAGCTGATCCTAGCTTTTTTTTTTTTTTTTTTTTTTTTAAAGACTAGTCAAGCGCAGTAGTGAGAAGGGGAACAGAGTATTTTTCTAGTTTCTTTTTTTGGGGGCGGGGGATCAAGCTGTTCTTTATTTCAGGGAGAGGGCAGGGGATGGGGCTCAGTGTTTCTTGGCAGCGGCTTTCCTCATGGCCGCCAGGACATTGCTCAGCTCCTCGCGCTTCCTCTTGGCGCATATGTGTGTCCCCACCCGTTTCTTGATGAACTTAAGGGCCCGTTTGTCCTTGGAGACCTTTAGTAACTCCACGGCGCGCCGCTCCTAAGGGGTGAAGCCGCACACCTCCCAGATCATGTCCCGCAGGAACGCGGTGTGTTTGGTTAGACACCCGCGGCGGCGGCTGTGCCTGGGCGTGCTCACGTTCTTGGTTACCTTGCGGCCCTTGTTGAGGCCCACGGCCTTAGGGTAGCAAAGAGCCATGGCTGCTGCTCTCCAATGGCGGCAGTGGAGAAGGGCTGGCGCCGCGCGGAACTCTCTTTTCTCGCTTCTTAAAACGGAAATTTAGATTACTGGTTTTATTTGAGACGGATTTTTGCTCTTGTTACTCAGGCTGGAGGGCAGTGGTGTGATCTCGGCCCTCTGCAACCTTCACCTCTCAGGTTCAAGCAATTCTCCTGCCTCAGCCTCTTGAGTAGCTCGGATTACAGGCACGTGTAACTATGCCCGGCTATTTTTTTCTTTTTTTTTCTTCCTTTTTTATATTTTTAATGGAAATGGGGTTTCACCATGATTGCCAGGCTGGTCTCAAACTCCTGACCTCAGGTGAGCCACCCCCCTCGACCTCCCAAAATGCTGGGATTACAAGTGTGAGTCACTGTGCCCAGCCTATTGATGAATTTCTTTTTATCTCCCCTCCCAGGTTTATTGACGTAAAATTGACAAATTAAAATTGTATGTGTTCATAGGCTGGGCGCAGTGGCTCATGTGGGAGGCTGATACTTTGGGAGGCTGAGGCAGAAGGATCACCAAGGCCACGAGTTCAACACCAGGCTGGGCCACACAATGAGACCCCCGCATTCCAAAAACATAACAGTGGGCCAGCTGCAGTGGCTCAAATCTGTAATCTTGGCACTTTGAGAGGCCAGTGTGGGTGGATTACTTGAGGCCAGCAGTTCGAGACCAGCCTGGGCAACATAGTAAAACCCTGTCTCTACAAAAATGCCAAAAATTAGCTTGGCATGGTGATGCATGCCTGTAATCCCAGATACTCAGGAGTCTGATGCAGGAGGATCACTTAAACCTGGGAAGTTGAAGCTGCACTGAGCTATAATCATGCCACTGCACTACAGCCTGGGTGACAGCAAGACCTAGTCTCAGGAAAAATTTAAAAAATTGTATAAATAAAATAAATTGTATATATTTATGGTGTACAACATGATGTTTTCATACATGCATACAGTGTTAAATGAATACCACAATCAAGATAATTTGCATTTACTAGTCCATTTTCACGCTGCTAAAAAGACAAACCCAAGACTGGGTAATTTATAAAGAAAAGAGGTTTAATTGACTCACAGTTTCGCATGGCTGGGGAGCCCTCAGGAAACTTAAATCACAGAGGAAGAAGAAGCAGACACATCTTACATTGTGGCAGGTGAGAGAGAGCGAGTAAGCAGGGAAAACTTCCTTATGAAACCACCAGATCTCGCGAGAGATCTTTATAAGCAGGGAAAACTCCCTTATAAAACCACCAGATCTCGTGAGAACTCACTCACTATAATGAGAACAGGATGGGTGCACCTGCCTGTAGTCCCAACTACTTGGGAGGCTGAGGTGGGGGATTGCTTGAGCCCAGGAGTTTGAGGTTACAGTGAGCTATGATTGAATCTCTGCACTACAGCCTGGGTGACAGAGACCCTGACTCTAAAAAAATAAAATAAAGAAACTTAAGCTTTCTGCATCTTAGTTTCTGGATCTAAAAAATGGAATATTAGTGCCTACATCAATAGGTTATTTTGAGGATTAAACAAGATAATACAGCCAGGTTCTGTGGCTCACGCTTGTAATCCCAACACTTTGGGAGGCCGAGGCAGGCAGATCACCTGGGGCCAGGAGAGTTCGAGACCAGTATGGCCAACATGGTGAAACCCTGCCTCTACTAAAAATACAAAAATTAGCTGGGCGTGGGGGCAGGTGCCTGTAATCACAGTTACTTGGGAGGCCGAGGCAGGAGAATCACTTGAACCCAGAAGGCGGAGGTTGTAGAGAGCCGAGATAGCGCCATTGCACTCCAGCCTGAGAGACAAGAGCAAAACTCTGTCCCTAAATAAATAAATAAATAAATAATAAAAATACTGGCAGATTGCCCTCCCTACATTGTAAGCTTCTTGGAGACACAGATCATGTCATATTATTAATGCTTGTGATTCTGTTGGGGCCTAACGTGTTGCCTTGCATTTCAGTAAATGGCTTAAGCTGTTGTTAAGCCATGCAATTTATGGCATTTTGTTATAGCATCTTAAGACAATTATTAATACAATAATTTAAACTCTACCTACCAAATTATAGCTATTTTGTCGGTTAAAATCTTTTCTCTTTAGCCGAGGGTAGTGGTGCACATCTGTAGTCCCAGCTACTCGAGAGGCTGAGGCAGGGGGATTGCTTGGTCCTGGGACATCGGGCTGCAGTGAGCCGTGATCACACCACTGCAGTACATCCTGGGTGACAGAGTGAAACCCATCTCAAAAAAGAAAAAAGATTTAAAAAACCTTCTCGATTGTCTTCAGTTTTCTTAACTGTAAAATGAGGGAAACGTCTTCTGGTGACACTTGAAAATCCATGAAATGTCATACAAATGCAAAGCACTAACAATTTTATTATAGGTGTAAAAGTCCTATGAGAGGTCAAGATTTCTAAATATATAATCATATTTCAAAAACAAGATGTGCTTAGCTCAAACAAGAGATTATTCTGTCAGAAGGATAATCACAGATCATCAGAGGCAAATGCATTGGTGTCTGCACTTTTCATGTAAAACTATAGTCTGTTGCTTTCGATATGACAATCTTGCTCATAATAACCATATTAATAATAGCTTCTTTTTGCTGGGTGTGTGGGTGCATGCCTGTAGTCCCAGCTACTCAGGAGGCTGAGGCAGGAAGATTGTTTGAGCCCAGGAGTTTCAGTCTATAGCAAGGTATGATCACATTTGTGAATAATCACTATACTCTAGCACAGGCAACATAGTGAGACCCCCATCTCTAAAAAAGTGACAATGAACAAACAAAAAACTTATTTTAAAAATAGGCTTTAAAAAATATAGTTTAGGAGCAGTGGCTCATGCCTGTAATCTCAGCACTTTAGGAGGCTGAGGCAGGTGGATCGCTTTAGCCCAGGAGTTTGAGACCAGCCTTGGCAAAATGGTGAGACCTGTCTCTACAAAAAACACAAAAATTTGCAGGGCATGGTTGTGTGCACCTGTGATATCAGCTACTTAGGGACCTGAGGTGGGAGGTGCTTGAACCCGGGAGGTTGAGACTGCAGTGAGCCATGATTGAGTCACTGCCCTCCTGCCTGGGTGACAGAGTGAGACTCTGTCTCAGAAAAACATTTTTATAAGCAATAAATAGTATTTAAATAAATTTATGATATTAGATGAAGTTTAAACAGTAAAATTTATTGTATGAATAATAAACAATAATAAAATAGCAAATAACTTATTTTAAAAGGTTATATAACTTAGATTTTTTTTGTTTTGTTTGTTTTTAAGACAAGTCTTGCTCTGTCGCCCAGGCAGGAGTACAGTGGCATGGTCTCGGCTCACTGCAACCTCTGCCTCCCAGGTTCAAACAATTCTCCTGCCTCAGCCTCCGAATAGCTGGGATTACAGGCGCACGCCACCATGCCCAGCTAATTTTTATATTTTTTTAGTAGAGATGGGGTTTCACGACGTTAGCCAGACTGGTCTCGAACTCCTGGGCTCAAGTGATCCAACCGCCTTTGCCTCCCAAAATGCTGGGATTACAGGTGTGAGCCACTGCGTCCAACCTATGGCTTACATTTTTTAAAAGTAAAAGATGTATTGCTAGTAGGTATCTTGATGGAAATAAGGAGTACTGTTTGCTGGGGTTTTGTTGTTGTTGTTTTTTGATGGGGTCTCACTCTGCCACCCAGGCAGGAGTGCGGTGGCATGACCACAGCTCACTACGGCCTCAATCACGGGGCCTCAAGCAATCCTCCCACCTCCGCCTCACAAGTAGCTGGTTCCACAGGTGCACACCACCACACCCTGCTAATTTTTGCACTTTTTGTAGAGACGGGGTTTTGCCATGTTGTTCACACTGGTCTCAAATGTCTGGGCTCAAGGAATGTGTGCACCTTGGCCTCCCAAAGTGCTGGGATTACAGGCATGAGCCACTGCGCCCAGCCTGTCCTTGACCTTTACATAATGGAATCATACTCTATATATTTTTCTATGATAGTTTTTTCTCCATTTTGCATTTTTGAGATTCTCATCCATATTTATGCCTACAGCTATAATTTACTCATTTTCACTCCTGTATAGTGAAAAAAAAAATTTTTTTTTGAGACAGAGTCTCGCTCTGTCACCCAGGCTGGAGTGCAATAGTAGGATCCCGAATCTCTGCAATCTCTGCCTCCCAGGCTCAAGCGATTCTTCTGCCTCAAGAGTAGCTGGGATTACAGGTGCACGCCACCATGCCCAGCTAATTTTTGTATTTTTTAGTAGAGACAGGTTTCACCATGTTGCCCAGCTGGTCTCAAACTCCTGACCTCAGGTGATCACCTGCCTTGGCCTCCCAAAGTCCTGGAATTACAGACATGAGCCACCATGCCTGGCCTGTGTTTTGTTTTTTTTAATACACTATAGTTTTATCATTTTATGATGTTTTCAGTTTTTGCTATTATGAATACTTCAGCCAAGAAATTCCCGTTTACGTCTGTTGGTATTTGTGCCAAAATTTCTCTAAGGTAAATACTTAGGAGTGAAATTGCTGGATCATTAGAAATGACATTTTCAATTTATAAGACAATACTAAATTCTTATCCAAAGTCATTAGCACATGTTCAGTCACATCAAAAGTATGTAAGTATTTTTGTGACTATTTCCTCACCAACATCAAAAATTGGCTGATTCACGAGGTCAGGAGATTGAGACCATCCTGGCCAACATGGTGAAACACCATCTCTAGTAAAAATGCAAAAACTTGCTGGGTGTGTTTGTGTGTGCCTGTAATCCCAGCTACTCAGGAGGCTGAGGCAGGAGAGTTGCTTGAACCAGGGAGTTGGAGGTTGCAGGGAGCCGAGATCGTGCCACTGCACTCCAGTCTGACAATAGGGTGAGACTCCGTCTCACTAAAAAAATAAATAAAATAGACTGATTTTAGGCCAGGCATGGGGATTTATCCCTGTAATCCCAGCACTTTGGGAGGTCCAGGCAGGAGGATAACTTGAGGCCAGGAGTTAAAGACCGGCCTGGGCAATGTAGTGAGACCCTGTCTCTATTATTATTTTTTAAATTGACTTCTGTTGGCCAGGGTTGATGAATTTAAAAATAAATTTGTATTTAAAAATGTCTGGTCAGGCACCGTGGCTCATGCTTGTAATCCCAGCGCTTTGGGATCACTCGCTATTGCCGAGGCAGGTGGATCACTTGAGGTCAGGAGTTCAAGACCAGCCTGAACAGCATGGTGAAACCCCATCTCTACCAAAAATACAAAAATTAGCCAGGTGTGGTGATGTGCACCTGTAATCTCAGCTACTCTGGAGGCTAAGTCATGAGAATAGCTTGAACCCGGCAGGCAGAGGTTGCAGTGAGCCAAGAGCATGCCACTGCACTCTAGCCTGGGGGACAGAGTGAGACTCTGTCTTGAAAAAACAAAAAAATATTTTGCCAATCTGATAGATGTGAAACAGTATCTCACTAGTTTTAACGTGTATTTATCTTATCACTAATGAGGTTAAGAATCTTCCCATGTGTTTAATTGGCCATACATACTCCCCATCTATGAAATATCTATTCTTATTATTTGCCCACTTTTCAGTTAATTTGTCTTTCCTTACTGATCTGACAAGCCACCTCTGTCTTATATCAGATTTCCA
Source organism: Cacajao melanocephalus (assembly GCA_963573385.1). NCBI lineage: Eukaryota > Metazoa > Chordata > Mammalia > Primates > Pitheciidae > Cacajao > Cacajao melanocephalus. The sequence continues at coordinate 88,343 of CAUYLG010046164.1, forward strand.
TACATTTATGGGTCTGATTCTTTAAAAATTTTTTTTTCTTTTTTTTTTCAAAGCCCAATGCTTTCGAAATGGGACTGTTTCTAGCATCTGTTTCCTGGTGAACTCATTTTTTTTTTTTTTTTGGAGATGAGGTCTTGTACTGTCATCCAGGCTGGAATGCAGTGATACAATCACAGCTCACTGCAGCCCCAATCTCCTGAGTTCAAATGATTCTCCCACCTCAGCCTCCGGAATAGCTGGGACCACAGGCGTGTGCCACCACTTTTTAAAAATTTCTGTAGAAATAGTGTCTCACTATGTTGCCCAGGCTGGTCTCAAACTCCTTGGCTCAAGTGATCCTCTTGCTTTAGCCTCCCAAAGTGCTGGGATTACAGGCATAAGCCACTGTGCCCAGCCACCATTTTTTACTTACTTGAATAGTTATGACTGGTTACCAAAAAGACTATTCAATGAAGCTTTCATCCACAGGAATTTACAAGATTTTTGAAAATACTCAGTTATCTCTGAGGACTAATGTGCCACCAGAGGGAGCCCCAAGAGGTTGATGAATGTGACATCATAGCATTCAAGTCCACACAGAACAGGGGAGTTTAGCTTTACTTAACATTGTTATGGGTATTTTCGCTATTGCTTACACCAAGATCTTGGAGTTTTAATGCATTTTTGCAGTATGTCACATCTTTCCCCTGGTATTTCATTATTATAATTTTGTTTTTCCATGTAACTATGCATAATAAGACAACATGAGATGAAATAACTCGTTCACTATTATTCGTAAGCCTGGGCAACATAATAAGACCCTGTCTCTACAAAAGATAAAAATAAAAAATAATTAACCAGGCATAATGGCACATACCTGTGGTCCTAGTTACTTGGGAGGCTGAGGCAGGAAGATTGCTTGTCCCTGGAGGTCAAGGCTGCAGTGAGCTATGATTGTGTCACTGTACTCCTGTCAGGACAACAGAGCCAGACCACATCTCAAATATATTTATATATTGCCCCTAGAATTTTTTTTTTTGAGACAGCATCTGGCTCTGTTGCCCAGGCTGGAGTGCAGTGGCACAATCTTGGCTCACTGCAACCTCTACCTCCTAGGCTCAAGTGATCCTCCTGCCTCGGCCTCCTGAGTAGCTGAGACCACAGGTGCATGCCACCAGTCAGCAAATTTTTTTTTTTTTTTAGAGATAGGGTTTCATCTTGTTGCCCAGGTGGGTCTCAAACTCCCGAGATCAAGCAATCTGCCTGCCTTGGCCTCCTAAAGTGCTGGGATTACAGGCATGAGTCAGCATTCCTGGCCTACCCCTAGAATTTTTAATGAACTTCCTAATTCTCTATGCTTAGACTGTACCCCAGGCACTACTGTCTTGACCTATCCCTAGATGCTGGAACCTATTCTGAAAGTTGATGATGAAGTTCATTTCATCAGCTCTGGTTACTTCCTACAAGTTAAGGTTGTTCTACTCTAATCTTTTTAAAAACATTTTTTTTTAGAGATGGGGTCTCACTGTATTGCTCAGGCTGGTCTCAAACTCCTGGGCTCAAGCCATCCTCCTGCCCTGGCTTCCCAAATTGCTGGGATAAAGGTGTAAGCCACCACACTCAATCTGTCCTTTTCTAATCTTATTGGCCAGACCTAGTAATGGGATTCTGCCACTTCTTAAATCCTCATTGCAATTAATATGTTTATGTGTTTTGTTCTTTATCATCTAGGTGCCTGTCTGAAAACCATTTCCTCTATGACTGTGATCTCCAAGTGACCAAAGTCCTGTCCTGGAAGCCAGGCTAGTGATACGCACCTTGTACCTTGCTCCTCAAGGCACTAACAACCAGGAATCCAGAGCAACTTTCTTAGATGGGGTTTTGGTTTGTTTGTTTTATCCACACTGCTTTCTGGGTCGGGGCTAATCCTACGATAGGACAGGCTACAGGCCGAGACCTTTGGCTGCTTCTTTGTTCTGGCTGCTAAGAGTCTGAAAAACAATTTTACGTTTGATAGCTATAGCTTTTCTTTAGCAGCAACGGAGCAGGAACTTTTCCTGATACATTTTCGTCTATTTATTGAACTAATGAGGCACTATGCTATGCACTTTGGAATATGGCAATACACAAGATTGACAAAGTCCCTGCCATTAAGAGTTTATAGTCTAGCGGGGGTTTAAGGCATCAAACAAGTTTTAACTGGGTAAGTGCTACAAAAGGGAATGACCCAAGGAGGCTTACAACATGAAGACCTAACCTCAGCTGATTGACATTTCCTACTGGATTTTTGCCCTTTATTGTGGGGTGGTTTGTCACTTGTTTTTATAGTCTAATTTTACTTTGAGTCAACTCACATTCTTTCAGTTGTAGGCAGAGATGTGTTTGTGCATGTAATTACACATGGTTTGTTTTTTTGTTTTTCAGACAGGGTCTCACTTCATCACCCAGGCTCAAGTGATCCTCCCATATTAGCCTCCCAAGTAGTTGGGACTACCAGGGTGCCACCACCGCAAGCTGATTTTTTGTATTTTTTGTAGAGATGGGGTTTCGCTATATTGCCCAGGCTCGTCCTGAACTCCTGTGCTCAAGCAATCTGCCCACCTTGACTTCCCAAAGTTATGGGATTACAGGCATGAGCTACTGTGCCCAGCATACACAGTGGCTTTCATATATCCCTCCTTTCACAAAAAAAATGTGAAATGATGTATCATGGGGGGTATTCATTGGAATTTCTGAGATGTGTTTTCATTAATTCAAACAGTGGCTTAACAAATGGACCCTATTCATTACAGAAGCTGATTCAATACAAAAAGATAGAATATGAGGGTGATAGTGCAAACCCTTAGGCAATTTAGAATGCAGAGAAGAAAGAAAAAAGGATTACTTGCATGCAGGGGCCAGGCAAGTAACATACATGACCGAACAAGGTAAGGCTGGGACGTTGTGGACTGGAGAGGGTTCAACTGACTGCCATGTAGGAATCAGGGCCCAGTGTGGCCACAGCATCCCAATCTATAAGAGAGGCTAGAATTTAGACTTTTATATGAAATTCTCTATTTTTAATGTCAACTAATTTAAGCAATTGTGAATTAGATGAGATACATGCAAAATTTTAAAAAACTAAGAAAAAAATTAAAAATAAAAGATTGGCCACGCGCCGTGGCTCATGCCTGTAATTCCAGAACTTTGGGAGACCAAGGTGGGTGGATCACCTGAGTTCAGGAGTTCAAGACCAGCCTGGCCAACATGGTGAAACCCCATCTCTACTAAAAAAAAAATACAAAAATTAGCTGGGCATGGTGGCAGGTGCCTGTAATCCCAGCTACTCCAGAAGCTGAGGCAGGAGAATTGCTTGAACCTGGGAGGTGGAGGTTACAGTGAGCCAAGATTGCACCACTGCACTCTAGCCTGGATGACAGGGCGAGACTCCATCTCAAAAATAAATAAATAAATAAATAAATAAGATAGAACAAAATAAAAGATTGTGCAAGCTGAACAAAATGCCTCTACCATTTTGGCATATTATTATTTTTATTTTTAGGCATATTTAATTTAGACTCTAAATTTTATGATGACTTTCTAAGCATGGACTCACCAACTCCTGTCCACTGCATCTTGTTTCCTCTCCTATTTTACTCATCCCTCTCTCCTCCGCACTACCGACCTTCAATCCCAACCCCATTCACTGGCTTCCAGTATCATTAAGTGATTCAGCTGAGTAGATCTAAGGCCTTTTGTCCCTCTCTCCCCAGAGAGGTTTTCTTTACAAAGGGAAGGGGAGCAGGCAGGAGAGGTGAAGTACAAGGTTTTCTTTTCCACCACTTAGTTTAAACAACGTTGTCTCAGAATTTCTTTCCTGTCTGGAGAACAGTACACCTAAAATAATGAATGGAGCTCTTTGCCACTGCTAAACCTGCACTTCCGGAATCTTGTCGCGTTGTACAGCTCCTTGCCACTGGATAGCTGCATATGGTACATTACATAACCACACAACAACAAAGAAACTGCTCCCTAGGTGACACCAACTGTTCCAGGAGCTTTTTCAGTATCACGGGGATGATGCTCTACCTTCAGGCCACCAAGTATTCAAAATTTAGCATTATACATTCTCATGGAAAAAGAATTCCATTCTTAGCTAGGAGCAGTGGCTCACGCCTATAATCCTGCCACTTTGGGAGACTGAGGCGCTCAGATCACTTGAGGTCAGGAGTTCAAGATCAGCCGGGCCAACATGGTGAAACCCTTTCTCTACTAAAAATACAAAAAATTAACCAAGTGTGGTGGCAGGCATCTGTAATCCCAACTACTTGGGAGGTCGAGGCAGGAGAAATCACCTGAGCCCTGGGAGGTGGAGGTTGCAGTGAGCTGAGCTTGTGCCACTGCATTCCAGTCTGAACGACAGAGCAAGACTCTGACTCAAAAAAAAAAAAATCCACTCTTAAGAGATTTTTATCCATGCATTAGTAGTTAGGTAGTACCAATGGCAGATATACATGTTTACTTATTTATTGAGACAGGGTCTTGCTCTGTCACCCAGGTGGCAGTGCAGTGGCACAATCATGGCTCACTGTAGCCTCGACCTCTTGGGCTCAAGCAATCCTCCTGCCTTAGCCTTCTGAGTAGCTGGGACTACAGGTCTGCATCAACACACCTGGCCAGGGTAGATATAATTTTTTTTTTTTTTGAGACGGAGTCTTGCTCTGTCACCCAGGCTGGAGTGCAGTGGCACAATCTTGGCTCACTGCAAAATCTGCCTCCAAGGTTCAAGTGATTCTGCATCAACCTCCCGAGTAGCTGAGATTACAGGCACATGCCACCACGCCTAGCTAAATTTTTGTATTTTTAGTAGAGACGGGGTTTCACTGTGTTAGTCAGGATGGTTTTGATCTCCTGACCTTGTGATCTGCCTGCCTTGGCCTCCCAAAGTGCTGGGATTACAAGTGTGAGCCACCACGCCTGGCCCAGATTCAATTTTTTTAATCGACTGTCTAATGAAGATGGAAAATGAAACTCAATGTTTCACAGCACTCCTATGTAAGTCCAGATGTGGTCAAAAGACATTACTTTTCAAATCCTGACTTCTCATTAGTCTTAAATCGACTCAATCATTATTACTAGCGTTTCATATTTCTTATTGTTTTTTAAAAGTCTATCACATATGACAATAAATTTGAGAAAATTTAGCAAAAGAGCAAATGCCTCTTCTCTAGCTACTCATTTTAAGATCTATCCCTTGCCTTTCTGCTACTCTGCTCTTTATCACAAGAAATTATTTTCCCCAAACTCCCTTGTCCTTGACCTACCCCTAGGCTTAGTCATGGTGAAAAGTTAGAGGATGGAAGGAAGAGGAAAAGTGGAATTTCTCCCTCTCTCTCCAGTTCCTTTAGAATGGCCCCTCCCTCAGGGGCTCCTGCTCCTCCTTGACCCCCTGGCTGTAGCTCCTGAGGACAATGACACCTAGGGGTGATCGTGACTTTCTGCAGATGTTAACTCTGAGTTGCTTCATTGTCCACTTTGTTTTGTTTTGTTTTTTTGAGACAGGGTTTCACTCTGTTGCCTAGGCTGAAGTGCAGTGCGCAATCATGCCTCAGTGCAACCTGACCTCTCCAGTTCAAACAATCCACCTGCCTCAGCTTCCTAAGTAGCTGGGGCCTCAGGTGTGTGCCACCACACCTGGCTAATTTTTAAATTTTTGGACATAGGGAGGAGAACATCACACACCGGGGCCTACTGGGGGCGTGGGGTGGGGACAAAGGGAGGGAGAGCATTAGGACAAATAGCGAATGCATGAGGGGTTTAAAACATAGATGATGGGTTGATGGCTGCAGCAAACCACCACGGCACATATATACCTGTGTAACAAATCTGCATGTCCTGCACATGTATCCCGGAATTTAAAGTAAAAGAAAATTAAAATAAAAATAAAAAAAAAAACAGAGTCAAAATAACAGAATTTTTTTTTTTAAGAGATGGTGGGGCAGGGGGGGTCCCACTACGTTGCCCAGGCTGGTCTCGAACTCCTGGGCCCAAGCAGTCCTCCCACCATGGCCTCCCAAAATGCTGGGATTATAGGTGTGAGCTATTGCACCTGGCCCTCACTGTCCACTTTGAACGTCTCAGCCTCAGCAGTTCGATCTCCTGTGTAAACAATTCTCTGAACTAATTTTTCTCTTTCAAACAGTGGCTTCTATTTTTCTGACTAGACTTTCACAGGAAAGAGTGGACCTCTTTGCAAAACACTCTTCTAAGCTTTCAGGTATATGTTATTAATCCATTCTGTAGACTCACATGTATGTCAGTTTCATCTGTGACCAGACATTGTAGGATTAAGTCTTATTTTCTACCTAAACCTAACAGCTAGCCCCCAAATTTTAATTCTCCTGGGCTGATGCCAATGAATACCATTTTACAAATTTGTTTTGAGTTACCTATATTGCCTTCCTTTTAAAATTTCTTGGGAAGACAAAAGTTTAGAACTCAGTCATAAATTAGAACATGATTCAGGGTCAGGTTCGGTGGTTCACACCTGTAATTCTAGCACTTTGGGAGGTAGAGGCAGGAGGACAGCTTCAGGTGAACCCTTAAGGGGTTCAAGACCAGCCTGGGCAACATAGGGCAAGTTCCCATTTCTACAAAAATAAAAAATAAATTAGCTGGGCATGGTGGCATGTGCCCTTGTGGTTCTAGCTACTCAGGAGGTTAAGGTGGGAGAATTACTTGAGCCTGGGAGTTTGATGCTGTACTGAGCTGTAATAATCATGCCATTGCACTCCTGCCTGGAGGACACAGCAAGACCTTGTCTTTTTTTTTAGGTCTTGCTATATTGCTTAGGGTGGGCTTGAACTCCTGGTATCGAGCAATCCTCCCACCTTAGCCTCCCAAAGCGCTGGAATTACGGGCCTGAGCCATCATGATGGCTGGCCTTGTTATTTTTATTTTTTATAGAGACAGGGTCTTGCCATGTTGCCCAGGCTGGTCTCAAACTCTTGGCCTCAAACAATCCTCCTGCCTTGGCTTTCCAAAGTCATGAGATTATAGGCCTGATCTACCACGCCAGACTGAGACCCTGTCTCTTGAAAATAAATAAATATATACATAAACAAAATTAATATAATTCAGGAGTTAAAATGGGCTTTATTTTGCTTCTAAAATCCATGGGCATTACTTCTTTACAGCAGGTTTCAAAGAGGAAAATCCTTTTGAAGGCTTTAAAAATTTTGTTGGCCAGGCGTGGTGGCTCATGCTGGTAATTCCAGCACTTTGGGAGGCTGAGGCAGGTGGATCACCTGAGGTCAGGAGTTCGAGACCAGCCTGACCAATATGGTGTAACCCCGTTTCTACTAAAAATACAAAAATTAGCTGGGTGTGGTGGTGTGCGCCTGTAGTTCCAGCTACTCGGGAGGCTGAAACAAGAGGATTGCATGGACCTGGGATGCAAAGGTTGCAGTGAGCCGAGATCGCACCACTGCACTCCAGGCTGGGTGACAGAGTGAGACTCTGTCTCAAAAAAAAAAAATTTTTTTTTTGTTTTAAATCATGTTCTCTTTAAATTTCAAATTGGAAAAACAAAAGAAAATTATAGCATAATACATCCTTATATAATCTTTGCCTGGATTCACCATTTGTTAGCATTCTACACATTTTTCTCCCTCTTTCTGAACCATTTGAAAGTAAGTGGCAGGCATCATGGCATTTCACCACTAAATAATTCAGCATGTACGTCCTAAGAACAAGAACATTCTCTTGGCCAGGCATGGTAGCGCATGCCTCTAATCCCAGCACTTTGGGAGCCGAGGTGGGCGGATCGTTTGAGCCCAGGAGTTTGAGACCAGCCTGGGAAATATAGCAAGACCCTGTCTCAATTTACTTAAGAAAAATTTTTTTAAAGAACATTCTCGCCGGGTGTGGTGGCTCACGCCTGTAATCCAAGCACTTTGGAGGCCAAGGCAGGTGGATCACCTGAGGTCGGGAGTTCAAGACCAGCCTGACCAACATGGTGAAACCCCGTCTTTTATTTTTAAAAAATGTGAAAAAAAAAAAGAACATTCTCTTACATAACCACAATACCATATTTATGAACAAAGCATTTAACGATCCAGTCCATTCTTGTTTCCTTAATTGTCCCAAAAAAAAAAATGTTCTTTTTTTGTCCCAATAAACTTTTAAAAAGTGTTAGGGAAATATAGAGAACTGGTGGCCATAAGGGAATAATGAACAATTGTGGGTGTTAAGTCTGGCTTACTGCATTACTTATTTGTATATTCAGTTAGCAGATAGATAAAAGTTAAATTAGCCAATTTGTTTCTCTTAAATAATTTTAATTAAAAGTCTATTTTGGGAACATGTAACCTATCGTACAGAAAAAAAAAAGTCTAAAAGTGAAGTAGAAGATGATTGTTTTAACTCGCATTTCAGATAATCTATTCATTTGTTCATACTACAAATCTATACTGAACACTTTCTTTTTTTTTTGCATGGCAATCCAAATTTATTGAACTACTGATGCTAAGTTATACAAAATTGCACCACTTTGATTAAGGCTTCTAATTTACATTTGGCCACCTCAAAGTAGTTGTAACATTAGGTTGGTCAGTTTAAATATTGTGGCTCCATATTGGATAGACACACAATCTTTACATCCAAACGTTAATGCTACAAAGCAACAAGGCATTGTTAAATAAAACAGCAATAGTTACTGCAAATTAGGCCTCATGGCCGATCACGTACAATTAAAATGACTTCCCACATTCACGTCCACAGTACGCATCTACCATTTAACATCTCAACCAAAATGTTACGCATGTGAAACAATCACTAACAGGCAAAAATACTAAACCTGTATATCCGGTATTGCAAACACACTTATGCAAGAGCAAGCAAGGGATTCACAGCTGCAGAAGCCTGAAAATGATTTACAAAATTTGTTAAATCATTCAAAAATTATTTGAAAAGATACACGTCTTGTTATAGACCCCCACTGTACATAAAACTACAAACATTGTTCCCTATGTAAACAAAAAAGGAAACATAATAAGAGATTTGAAAAGTCTGGACATTTCCTTCCCGACAGATATTAAAGGCAACATCTTTGATCTACGACATTATACTAGAAGGACTATCATATTTTAAAGACAAGATCACTGTCTCCACAGTTTTTTTAATTAAAAATTTAAAAAATTAAAAAATATTTTTAAAATTATACTTGTAATAAGAACAATTAAAGTGCTTATACTGTACAATAATAATGACCTTGAATTTCTTTTTAAAAAATTACAATAAGCTACAAGTATCAAAGAAGTGAAGTTATCTGCTATAGTCTATATAGGAGCTTTCTTTTATTATGCTAAAATAGTGGTGCTTTTAGGACTTTATTGTACTCTTCAATACAAAAGTATGGGGCATGTTAAAGTATACAGCACACCATTTTCATACATGAACAACATTGGTGGATGAAGAATGTCTCTTAGTAGTAATACTGGTTGTAGCCTCTGGTTTTACCAGCTGCATACTCTAGGAATTTTTTTTTTTTTGAGGCGGAGTCTCATTCTGTTGCCCAGGCTGGAGTGCAGTGGTGCCATCTCCATTAACTGCAACCTCTGCTTCCAAGTTCAAGTGATTCTCCTGCCTCAGCCTCCTGAGAAGCTGGGATTATAGGCGTGTGCCACCACACCTGGCTAATTTTTGTATTTTTAGTAGAGATGGAGTTTCACCATGTTGGTCTGACTGGTCTCAAACTCCTGACCTGGTGATCTGCCAGCCTCAGCCTCCCAAAGTGTTGGGATTATAGGCGTGACTGGTCCTGAAGCTGCTGCTGCTGCTCTGACTGGTTTACATGCCTGACTCTGGGTGAAGTTTGGCTGTGTCTTGAACACTTTCATTATACTAGGTGCTGATGGAGTTCAGGACATGCTATCCCAGAATAAAACACCTTGGCATTTGAGAAGATAGCAGAAGGAGGAGGGTCATTCTCACCTTTCCCCTCTTTTCTCCAGAAGCAAGTCATAAAACTGAAAAGGATGTTTCTGACCTTTCTCTGAAGCAGGTCATAAGTCCTTCGCTCGAGAGGTACCCTCCCTATAACTGAAGAAAAGGAACATCCTTGTCTATGAAGACACAGGAACTCAGAGAAGAATCTGAACAATCAGGCCTTGCAAAATGCCCTCCAGCTTCTTGCCATTAGATCATACCCCCTTTTTCCTGCCATACTTCATGATTATCCACTTCTTCATCAAATCTAGCATAAAAACACTTCTGTTTAACTGTTTTTTTGGTTCTTCATTTCCTCATGAAGGCTCCACATTATGTAAAACTTACATTAAATAAATGTGTATGCTTTTCTCTTGTTAATCTATTCTTTGTTATAGGGTTCTCAGTCATGAACCTCAGATGGGAAGGAAAATAGTTCTTCCACCCTGCAGTACCGTGGATCAAAAAAGAAAAAAAAAAAACATTATCTCAGTCACATTTTATTTGTTTTTTGTTTGTTTGTTTTGAGATGTTTGTTTGTTTGTTTGTGTGTTTTGAGATGGAGTTTTGCTCTTGTCGTCCAGGCTGGAGTGCAATGGGGTGATCTTGGCTCACTGCAACCTGTGCCTCCCGGGTTCAAGTGATTCTCCTGCCTCAGCTTCCCGAGTAGCTGGGACTACAGGCACCTGCCACTACATCAAGCTAATTTTTATATTTTTAGTAGAGATGGGGTTTCACTAAGTTAGTCAGCCTGGTCTCGAGTTCCTGACCTTAGGTGAGATCCACCCACCTCTGCACCGCAAAGTGCTGGGATTACAGGAATGAGCCACTGTGCCTGGCCTCAGTCACACTTTATTTGAAATGAACAAGTATATCATAATGCTTTTTAAAAACAGAGGTACAGGCCTGGCATGGTGGCTCTGTAATGCCTGTAATCCTAGCACTTTAGGAGGCCAAGGCAGTGGATTGCTTGAGGTCAGGCATTCGAGACCAGCCTGGGCAACATGGTGAAATCCCGTCTCTACAAAAAATACCAAAAAATTGGCTGGGTGGGGTAGCACATTCCTGTGGTCCCAGTTACTCAGGAAGCTAAGGTGGGAGGATCACCTGAGGTTGTAGTGAGTTGATATCATGCTACTGCACTCCAGCCTGGGCAGAAGAGAAAGACTCTATCTCAATATGCTGTGAGGAAACATAGGAGGGAAGCCACAGGGTAGCCTCAAAAGTTTCACATCATAGGTAATATTTGCACTGAGTCTTAAAAAACAAGTAGAAGTGTGCCAATCCTATCTCTAACTTTCAATCTCTAAAAGAGGAAAAAAAAATACAAAAACAAATCTCTACTGTAGATGGAGATTCAGAACTTTGTAAAAAAATTTTTTTTCTTTCAATTTATTACCTCCTTGATCTTTTCTACTTAGGATATTGACCTAACATGGAGTGGTTTATTTATTTTATTTTTATTTTTTATTTTTTTATTTTTTTAAAAAGATGGGGTTTCACCACGATGGCCAGGCTGGTCTTGAACTCCTGACCTCAGGTGATTCACCCACCTCGGCCTCCCATAGTGCTAGGATTACAATCTTGAGCCACCGTGCCCGGCTGGAGTGGTTTAGTAAATATAAATTTAATACTTGATAAGCCTTGCTCCTTAATATTTTCTTGTGTCAATGAACAAGGTTCGTTTTCTTAGGGGACATTAGATTTTCTTCCCTCTGTGTGTGGCTCAATATTAATTTCCCATCCCCTTATCTGTGTGCCTGCCGAAAATGGAAACTACAGAGATTGGAAATACATTCTGAACTCCTGTGTGAATTTCCTGAATTATTTCCTTATTCCTGAGGAAGGATATCCAAGAAGGTAAAGAGAAGAAGGCAAATATTATTTTAGTTCAAACCCGCAGTGCCTGTACAGTGACAGCTTCCTAGATCACATGGTAAAGTAAGACTTAGACACGCCCTCCCTCTGCCCACATCCTCTGCTTCATGGACTGTGCCTGACAGTTTCATTTTTGCTTTCAGCTATTCCTGTAAAATTCTAGAAAACATAATTTCAAGCAGGGGATGCCAAATTTTGAAACTGAATAGTAGATAAATTCAATCCTCAAAAAAATGAATGGAAAGTGTAGAACAAAGGCATGCAAAAATTTGGTTCTCACTTTTTTGTGCTATTTACTCTCAAATCTTTTTTTTTTAAATAATAGAAACACAAGATGTAAATATTTCTTTTTTTTGAGACAGAGTCTTACTCTGTCACCCAGGCTGGAGTGCAGTGGCATGATCTCGGCTCACTGCAACTTCTGCCTCCTGGTTCAAGCGATTCTCCTGCCTCAGCCTCTCATGTAGCTGGGACTACAGGTGTGCACCACCACACCCGGCTAAGTTTTGTATTTTTAATAGAGATGGGGTTTCACCATCTTGGCCATGCTGGTCTTGAACTCCTGACCAGCCTGGGCCTCCCAAAGTGCTGGGATTTCAGGCGTGAGCCACCACGCCTGGCCTGGATGTAAATAAATTTAAAATATTCTTATAAAAAAGAAAAAAATCGGCCAGGCGTGGTGGCTCACGCCTGTAATCCCAGCACTTCGAGAGGCTGAGGCGAGTGGATCACGAGGTCATGAGTTTGAGACCAGCCTGACCAACATGGTGAAACCCCGTCTCTACTAAAAATAAAAAAATTAGCTGGGCGTGGTGGCACACGCCTGTAATCCCAGCTACTCAGGAGGAGAATTGCCTGAACCTGGGAGGCAGAGGTTGCAGTGAGCCAAGATCGTGCCACTGCACTCCAGCCTGGGCGACAGAGTGAGACTTCATCTCAAAAAAAAAAAAAAAAAAAATTGGCCAAGTGCTGTGGCTCATGCCTGTAATCCCAGCACTTTGGGAGGCTGAGTTGGGCAGATCACAAGGTCAGGAGTTCGAGACCAGCCTGGCCAAGATGGTGAAACCCGATCCTACTAAAAACACAAAAAAATTAGCCAGGCGTGGTGGCATGTGCCTATAGTCCCAGCTACTTGGGAGGCTGAGGCAGAAGAATCACTTGAACTCAGGAGGTAGAGGTGGCAGTGAGCCAAGATCATGTCATTGCACTCCAGCCTGGGCGACAGAGTGAGAGTCTGTCTCAAAAAAAAAAATCTAGACCTACAGATTTTTTGAAGGCAAGATCTCACTCTGTCAACCAGGCTGGAGTGCAGTGATGCAATCATAGCTCACTGTAACCTCAAACTTCTGGGCTTAAGGGATCTTCCCACCTCAGCCTCCCGAGTAGCTGGAACTAAAGGCACATATCACCATGCCAAGATCATGCCACTGTACTCCAGCCCAGATGACAGAGCGAGACTTTGTCTCAAAAAGAAAGCCTCTTTATATTTTTATTTTATCCTTAAAAATGTCTATATATTTACATATACATTATGTACATTATATATGAATACAGTAATATAAATTATATAATGTATAAATAAATAACATGCAAAAAAGTTTGGATACCACTAATTTAAAGTTGGTACACTTTGATTTCATGTGTTTTGTTCATATTTTGAGAAGGCTTTAGGATAAACTTTCTTTTTAAAAGGGAATAAACTGAAATGAATAGCTAGATGTAAGTTGTTTATGCATTTGGACTGTTGACCTTTGCAATACTCTTTATATGCTAAAAATCAAGTAAAGATAAAGTCTTGTTTAATTTTTATAGATTGTAAAAATAACAGTATTGGAAAATGACACAAAAATAAAATGAACGCAAAATATCATGGGACTGCCAGTCATGGTGGCTCACGCTTGTAATCCAGCACTTTGCGAAGTCCAGGCAGGTGAATCACTTGAATCCCATCTCTACAAAAAATACAAAAATTAGCTGGGCGTGGTGGCATGCGCCTGTGGTTCCAGATATTCAGGGGGCTAAGGTGCAACAGAGCCAGATCCTGTCTCCAAAAAAAAAAAAAAAAAATTAGATAACTATTATCGTTTTATGCATCTTCTTCTAGCCTTTTTTTTTTTTTTGCCAAAGGATCCTCTCTCCAGAAGGTCTGAAGGCACAATGAAGAAAACCATGGAGTCACTACAACTGTATCATTTCCACCAGTGCCCTCAAGCTGTTGTGTAGAATTTCTATTTACATATAAAAAAGTTAGCCTTCCTGTGTAAGCAACAGGAGGAAGGATACATGACATATCAAAAGCCAGGTAGGGGTGCGGAGTAAGGAAAGGCTGGAATTATAAGCTAAACTAAACCAACAAAGTCAGTAAAAGAAAATAAAACATCCAAAACAAAGAGGTGCTACCAATAGCAGTCACCGAAAAAACATGTTAAACAAAATAATCAGCTAACACTATAAAGAATAAAAAAGAAACCAAAAGCACTCTTTGAAGCATAAAACAACTATTTTCACTACTCGAATCCTTCTTTAATCCATATATTCCTTTCTTTGGTCATTTGCCCTAAATTACTGAAATTTACTTGACAAGAGACAGCTAACTAAAGTGAATTAATCCTTTTTAACTTTAGGTTAAACTAAGAGGAGACAGTACATTTAACAGCATTTAGTGGACAAATCTTTGAATAGGTTTAGGGTTCAATTAGTATCTGAACCTAATTGTTATTATTATTATTATTATTATTATCATCGCTATTTTTGAGATGGAGTCTCACTCTGTCCCCAGGCTGGAGTGCAGTGGCACCATCTAGGCTCACTTCAACTTCCGCTTCCCAGGTTCAAGTGATTCTCCTGCCTCAGCCTCCCAAGTAGCTGGGACTACAGGCACACACCACCATGCCCAGATAATTTTTGTATTTTTAGTAGAGATGGGGTTTCACTATGTTGGTCAGGCTGGTCTTGAACTCCTGACCTCATGATCCACCCTCCTCGGCCTCCCAAAGTGCTGGTATTACAGGCATAAGCCACCATGACTGGGCTATTATTATTTTTTTAAGATGGAGTCTCACTTTGTTGCCCAGGCTGGAGTGCAGTGGTGTGATCTCGGCTCACTGTAACCTCTTCCTCCCAGGTTCAAGCAATTCCCTTGCCTCAGCCTCCTGAGTAGCTGGGACTGCAGGCGTACGCCTGACTAATTTTTGTATTTTTAGTAGAGACTGGGTTTGACCATGTTGGTCAGGCTGGTCTCGAACTCCTGACTTCAAGTGATCCACCCACCTTGGCCTCCCAAAGTGCTGTGATTACAGGTGTGAGCCACCACACCTGGCCTAATTTTTTTTATTGCTAGCAAATTAGTCTTCCTAAAGATTACTACTCCAATCCCAGTATTCTTTTGTCCTCTTTTTGTTCCTTTTGACAGCTCTCTGTTGCCAAGAATAAAGTACAATTTTGTAGCATAGATATTAAAATTTTTCCAAAATGAGGTTTTTTCCACAACTGTTGGCTTATCTCTTCTTTCTCCCATGAACACTTTCAGCTGTTTTAAAAACCTACCTAGGCTGGGTGCAGTGGCTCACACCTGTAATCGCAATATTTTGGGAGGCCGAGGCGGGCAGATCATGAGGTCAGGAGATCGAGACCGTATGGCCAACATGGTAAAACCCCATTTCTACTAAAATACAAAAAAAAAAAAAAAAAAAAAAATTAGCCAGGGATGGTGGTAGGCGCCTATAGTCCCAGCTACTTGGAAGGCTGAGGCCAGGGAATCGCTGGAACCCAGGAGGCGGAGGTTGCAGTGAGCTGAGATCACGTCACTGCACCCCAGTCTGGCGACAGACGGAGACTCTGTCTCAAAAAAACAAAACAAAACAAAGAAACTACTCAGCTATTTCTAGTCTCACTATCGTTACCCCAATTAACAGAGGTTCCCTGAACAAAAATGATATTTATTTGGGAATAGGACATTGCAATGTGCCATAGTAAACTATGCATATTCAGGGAGGCAAAGGAAGACGAAGGTTTTTGTTTTGTTTTGTTTTTAACAAAAACAACAACAACACAGTTGTGCCTGGAAAAGGTTTTTGTTTTTAATTTTTAAAAATTTATTTTATTTTGAGATGCAGTGTCACTCTGTCACCCAGGCTGGAGAACAGTGGTGTGATCTCGCCTCACTGCAACCTCTGCCTCTTGAGCTCAAGCGATTCTCCTACCTCAGCCTCCTGAGTAGCTGAGACCACAGGTACTCACTACCATATCTGGCTAACTTTTTTATATTTTGGTAGAGACGGGGTTTCACCATGTTGCCAAGGCTGGTCTCAAACTCCTAAGCTCAAGCCACCCGTTTGCCTTGGCCTCCCAACGTGCTGGGATTATAGGCGTGAACCACCATGCCTGGTTTATTAAATTAAATTAAATTGGTCTTTTTTTTTTTTTTTAGACAGAATTTCACTTTTGTTGCCCAGGCTGGAGTGTAATGGTACAATCTCGGGTCACTGCAACCTCCACCTCTGGGGTTCAAGTGATGCTCCTGCCTCAGCTTCCCAAGTAGCTGGGACTACGGGTGTGTGCCACCACACCCATCTAATTTTTGTATTTTCAGAGATGGGGTTTCACCATGTTGGCTAGGACGGTCTTGATCTCTTGACCTCGTGATCTGCCCGCCTCGGCCTCCCAAAGTACAAGGATTACAGGTGTAAGTCACCACGCCGGGCCTGAACAGGTACTCTTAAGAGTTCCTGGGAGTTGGCCAGGCTTGGTGGCTCACACCTGTAATCCCAGCACTTTGGGAGGCCAATGTGGGTGGATCACTTGAACTGAAGGGTTTGAGACCAGCCTGAGCAACATAGTGAGACCCTATTTTTATAAAATTATAAATATTTAAAAAAAGAGTTCTTAGGAATAATCAGAGATTATTTCCCAAACAGGGAAAAAGTAGCATTTGTGTTGAATAGAAATTCAGAGGGGGAAATTTGGGGGTTTGTTGCTGCTGTTTTTTGAGACAGAGTCTCACTGAGTGTGGACTCTAGTTTCAGAGTTCTGGCTCTACTAGCTACTAGATGACCTTGAATATATTCTTTAATGTTTCTATACCTCAAATTTTCACATGTGGGATGAGGATAGAAAGACTATCTAGCATACAATTGTGAGATTAAGTTGGTTACTCTCTGCAAGGCAAATCAGATAGTACATGTCACATAAGTACCAATAAGTTACCTTCATTATTAAAATTGGCTATCCAAAAAGAGAAAGCTTCACTTTCTTGTTGTTTTCTAGTGATCATTTAAGTGAAATAATTCCAAAGAATTGATTACCAAGCAGCTACTGAACATACTAGTTTGACCAGAACCTGTAGCATCTCTAGGATCATCAGATCTCCTTAAAGATTTGTATAAGGACCAGAGAAGTGCTGTCCTGGGAATGAGCAATGTCAAATAATTAGGTTCAAACAAGTTGTAATCATCCTTCAGGCTTCAATATCTTTGTAGGGGAGTTGAATGAAAATGGACTTCTAAAGTGTATTCACTGATATTTATTCAGTAAACATTTCTAGATTAGGAATATAGAAATCAAGGACACAGTTCCTGTCTTCAACTAACTCATGAACTAATATAGAAGACAGTCTGGAGGGACTCACCCAGGTGAGAAATGGAAGGAAGTGAGTTTAAGACAGTGAAATCACAGCCATAAAAAAGAATAAAATCATGTCCTTTGAGGTAACATGGAGGCAGCTGGAGGCCATTACCTAAGCAAATTAACATGGAAACAGAAAACCAAATACTGCATGTTTTCACTTATAAGTAGGAGCTAAACTTTGGACACACATGGACATAAAGACAGACACAGCAGACACTGGGGACTCTAAAACGTGAAGGGGAAGGGCTGCAAATCTGATGAGTACTATGCTTACTACCTGGGTGATGGGATCAATTGTACCCCAAATCTCAGCATCATGCAGTATATACCCATGTAACAAATCTGAACATGTATCCCCCAAATTATATATACATGTGTATATATTATATATATATATAATATATGCACACACACATATATATATCCCCCAAATTATATATATGTGTGTATATACATATATATATACACACACACATATATACACATACAGAGAAGTAATCTGAACATACAGAGAATGAAATATTCAGGGAACTTAATTTCAGAACAATTGAACATTGGGTGAGAATAACTGGATAAAGCACAGTGGTAAGAGAGGCAGGCAGGGACAGGATGGTGAAGACCTTGCCTGTGGGGCCTGGTTAGCAACTGGCTTCCCTCAGCTTGCATACCTCATGGCTTTATCAGGGAAACAAAAAGCACAAAAAGCCAGGTGAAAGTCAGGCACCGCTGTGTGTACCTGTCACCCAGCTACTCAGGAGGCGTAGGCAGAAGGATTGCTTGGGTCCAAGAGTTTGAGGCTGCAGAGCCCTATGATTAGCCTGTGAATAGCCACTACACTCCAGCCTGGGCAAGAAGGCAAGACCCTGTATATAGATTTTTAAAAGCAGGATGAGTAGTCAAACAGCCTCTGTGAAATCAACGTTCTGTGCAGATTAGACCCTAAGTACCTGCTCTTCCTCAGGTACCCTGAGAAACCTAAATTTAGTCCTTCATGAATGATAAACAAAAATGTGAATTTCATCTTTAGGGCAAGGGGAAACATGGAAGGGTGTTAAGCAGGGTAGAACTGTGAGCAAGTTTGCTTTTCAGAAAGCAGTTTTGAAAGCAGTGTGGACAGCCAGGCAGGGTGGCTCAAGCCTGTAATCCCAGCACTTTGGGAGGCTGAGGTGGCAGATCACTTGAGGTCGGGTGTTCAAGACCAGCCTGACCATGGAGAAACCCCGTCTCTACTAAAAATACAAAAAATTAGCCAGGTGTGGTGGCAAATGCCTGTAATGTACCCTCAGCTACTCAGGAGGCTGAGGTAGGAGAATCACTTAAACCAGTAGGCAGAGGTTTCAGTGAGCCAAGATCACACCACTGCACTCCAGCCTATGCAACAAGAGCAAAACTCTGTCTCAAAAAAAAAAAAAAAAAAAAAGAGAGAGAGAGAGAAAAGAAAGAAAGCAGTGTGGAAAAGAGATTTGAGGGGTGGCAAGGAGAGGCAGAGTTATGGAGAAGAGAATGCATTCTGTCTGGAGCTGATGAGCTTGAGGTAATGATGGACATTTGAACGATTGCAATGTTAAGATCACAGTAAGACACCAGATTCAATGCTTCAAATACAGTTTCCAAGGTATATTCTGTTCTTAGCATATTCTCAGTCCAATTTCCTACAACTACTATGATTATATGTGTGTGGTTGTTAATTCACATTATAATTTAAGAAGTTTTAACAAAGATAGTGTCGTTTTAGCTTTTCCATAATCCTACAAGGCAGAGAGGACTATTATTCTCCTCATTTTGCCTCTGAGACTGTACATGATTTATTTGCCTAAGATCATAGAGGAATGCAGTGAGCTGAGATCGTGCCACTGCACCCTCCTTCTCCTGGGTTCAAGTGATTCTCCTGCCTCAGCCTCCCAAGTAGCTGGGATTACAGGTGTGAGCCACCATGCCTGGCCACAAACGTAGCTTTTCTGATTCAAGATAGTGCTTGCTCCATAACAGTGTACTATATACACTTGAAGTATAACCCATCAGTGTCTATTTTGCTCCCAGCACTATGTCAGTAAAAACTTTTTAAAAATTAGAAGATCAGGTCCGGCCCTTGCCTCTGAGAAACAGCAGTATTGGTGAGGCACCATGGCTCACACCTGTAATCCTAGTGCTTTGGGAGGCTGAGGCCAGTGGATCACCAGAGACAGAAGTTTGAAACCAGCCTGGGCAACATGGCAAAAACCTGTCTCTAACAAAAAACACAAACTATTAGCCAGGAGTGGTGGCAGGCGCCTGTGGTCCCAGGTACTTGGGAGGCTGAGATGGGAGAATCACTTGAACCTGGGAGGTGGAGGTTGCAGTAGATCGAGATAGCACCACTGCTGGGTGACAGAGTGAGAGAGACTCCCCCACCCACACACAAAATAGCAGTATTGTTTTTTGACAACACTGCAGACTGACAATCAGATCTGGCTTCTGGTTCTAATTCTGCCTCTAACCACTTGTGTCATATTTTATTAGAAAATAACAGAAACTCAACTTAAACAAATCTAAGTGTAGAGGGGAATTTATTGGCTCATGAAATCCAAGAAAGGATTGAATAACCAGATATCAAGAAAGACAGGGCTACCAGGCACGGTGGCTCACGCCTGTAATCCCAGCACTTTGGGAGACTGAGGCAGGCAGATCAACTGAGGTCAGAAGTTTGAGATCGGCCTGGCCAACACAGCAAAACCCCATCTCTCTTAAAAATACAAAAATTAGCCAGGTATGGTGGTAGCCAGCTGTAATCCTAGATACTTGGGAGGGTGAGGCAGGAGAATCACTTGAACCTGGGAGGTGGAGGTTGCAGTGAGCTGAGATCGTGCCACTGCACTCTAGCCTGGGCAACAGAATGAGACTCCATCTCAAAAAAAAAAAAGAAAGAAAGAAAGGCAGGGCTAGGCTGGGCATGGTGGCTCACGCCTGTCATTCTAGCACCTGGAGAGGCTACGGTGGGAAGGATGTAATTCCAGCATTTGGCCAGGAGTTTGAGACCAGCTTGGGTAATATGATGAAACCCTAGGCTGCAGAGGTGAAACAAGTGGCCAGACCTTGTTAGGAGCCTTTCTAAGTCTTGTTTCTGTTGCTTTTGGTATGGCAGTTTTACTTTCTCTCACCACTAACTAGCTTTCTCTAAAGGCCATTTCTCTACTACTTTTATGAAAGTTGAATTAGAAATGACAGCAACATTTTACCTTTATAGAATATCTACGTCAAAAAAATATTTTACTAATATATAAAATTAATCTCGGGACAGGCGCGGTGGCTCATGCTTGTAATCCTAGCACTTTGGGAGGCCAAGGCGGGGGGGATCACGAGGTCAGGAGTTCAAGAGTAGCCGGGCCAACATGGTGAAACCCAGTCTCTACTAAAAATACAAAAATCAGCCAGGCGTGGTGGCATGCACCCGTAATCCCAGTTACTCAGGAGGCTGATGCAGTATAATTGCTTGAACCTAGGAGGTGGAGGTTGCAGTGAGCCGAGATCATGCTACTGAACTCCAGCCTGGTGAAACAGCAAGACTCCATCTTGAAATAAAATAAAATAAGATAAACTCAAGTACAGAGAAGCCTATAACAAAATCAAAATGTTAATTATGAGCATGGATTATGACACAGTTCTCATATCATAGGATACCTTTAGCTTCACAGAAAAGACACTGAGTAATACCCAGGTATCCCTATTTGGCAGCAATATTTTTTCTTTTCTTTTTTTTTTTTTTTTTTGAGACGGAGTCTCGCTCTGTCCCCAGGCTGAAGTGCAATAGTACGATCTTGGCTCCTGGGTTCAAGTGATTCTCCTGCCTCAGCCTCTCAAGTAGCTGGAACTATAGGCATGCACCACCACTCCCAGCTAATGTTTGTATTTTTAGTAGAGATGGGGTTTTACCATGTTGGCCAGGATGGTCTTGATCTCTCGACCTCGTAATCTGCTTTCCTTGGCCTCCCAAGGTGCTAGGATTACAGGCGTGAGCCACTGTGCCTGGCTGGCAGCAATATTTTTTCTTAAAAAAAATGTTTATTCACATTCTGAGAGAATGGAGAAAATAAACAAAAATTTTAAGAATTAAAAGTTTATGTTTTGTGATAAAAATGCTTGCCATAGAATGTTTATATTTGAATCTTTTAATATAGTTAAATTTCTTTCTGTTTCCTTTTACCTTTTTCTTTTTCTTAGAGGCAGGGTCTTGCTATGTTGCCCAGGCTGGTCTTGACCTCCTGGCCTCAAGCAATCCTCCTCCCTTGGCCTCCCAAAGTTTTGGGATTACAGGCATGACCCACGGTGCCTGGTCTATAGTTAAACTTCAATTACATTTTAAGATATTCCGTTAGGAAAATTTCAGAGTGAATGTGGATAGAAACCACCAAAACAACTTTTTTTTTTTTTTTTTTTTAAGCAGAGTTTCACTCTTGTTGCCCAGGCTGGAGTGCAATGATGCAATCTCGGCTCACCGCCACCTCTGCCACCAGGGTCCAAGTGATTCTCCTGCCTCAGCCTCCTGAGTAGCTAGGATTACAGGCATGCGCCATTACGCCCAGCTAATTTTATATTTTTAGCAGAGATGGGCTTTCTCCATGTTGGTCAGGCTGGTCTAGAACTCCCGACCTCAGGTGATCTGCCCACCTCGGCCTCCCAGAGTGCTGGGATTACAGGTGTGAGCCACCACACCTGGCCCAAAACTACTATTCTTTATACTGATGAGATGCTTTGGTATATAGGTAAGACCTTGTCCCTCTCATTAACAATGATTTATTGCACCAGTGTCAGCTCCTTCAAATTTGTCAGCCTGTATGATTTTTCCTATTTAGTGAAGTTATAGGTCAAATATCCATTTCTCCACCATCTTTGTTCCCACTACTGTTAAAGAGAATATTGCATTCTGAAAAAATATACCAGTGCTAAAGGACTCATAATGCAGCCATGGGATATAATGATCACCTCTACTTTGTTTTACATACTTTCTTCTTTCTCTGCCATCTTTGGGATAAACAGTCCCCAGAATAGGAAACTCCTTGGATGAATCTGAATAATTCCCTTGTAAACAAATTATTTTGACAGAAAAGCATATATACAATCCCTCATCGGGATGCTGTTCTCCCGTTCTCTGTACAAACCAAGATACTCCTTGTCTTCAAATGCCAACTAATCATCTGTTTCACAGAACCATTTATAGAGAATCCAATGCTACCTCTCTGCTTACTCTACAGAGTGATTACTTTATATCTCATTTCCCAGAGTTGTTTAGTATACCTGGCTTTACACCTTCTCTGTATATATTTGCATCTTTGGCTCATGTTTTCTCTCCTTCACTACATTGTTCATGCTTCAATATTAGACACAAGGTTGGCTGGGCACAGTGGCTCACGCCTGTAATCCCAGCACTTTGGGAGGCCAAGGCAGATGGATCCCGATGTCAGGAGATTGAGAGCAACCTGGCTAACATGGTGAAACCTTATCTCTACTAAAAATACAAAAAATTAGCTGGGCGTGGTGGCACATGCCTGTAGTCACAGCTACTTGGGAGGCTGAGGCAAAAGAGTCACTTGAACCCGGGAGGCAGAAGTTGCAGTGAGCTCAGATTGCGCCACTGCACTCCAGCCTGGGAGACAGAGTGATACTCCGTCCAAAAAAAAAAAAAAAAAGAAAAAGAAAAAATTAGACATAAGGTTGTTCCAACCAGGGATGGACTAGTATCTGCCTGCAGTCCTGTGAATTCAAATGAAACATTTTAATTTTTTTTCTAGTTCCAAAATCTTATTCAAACCTACCCCCTTCTTTCCAACCCCCCAGAATCAAGGTCCTAGTTCAGGCTCTCATTCTTTCTCACCTGATGACTGTAATAATCTTCTAATTATTTACCTAGCCTTAGGTCTCTGACCTCTGACAATTTGTCTTTGATTTCTTTCCCAGTTATCTTTCTAAAACACAGTTCTGATGGTGTCACTCTCTAGTCTAAAAGCCTTCCATGGCTCCCACTGCTTACAACATTAAAGCCCTTTGGTATTCAAGGATTTACAACCTAATCCTATCCTCCCTTTGTAATCCCATTTCCAATCACCCTTACTACTCTATGTTACAAGTGATTTTTTTTTTCATTTTTAAATTTTTACTGTTTAATTGAGACAAGGTCTTACTCCGCTGTTCAGGCTGGAGTGCAGTGGTACAATTGTAGCTCACTGTAACCTCTAACTCCTAGGCTCAAGCAATCCTCCCATCTCAGCCTTAAAGAGTAGCTAGGGCTACAGGCATGTGTCATCACACTCAGCTAATTTTTTTTTTTTTTTTGAGACTTAGTCTCGCTCTATTGCCCAGGCTGGAACACAGTGGCATAACCTCAGCTCACTGCAACCGCTGCCTCCCAGGTTCATGAAATACTCCTGCCTCAGCCTCCCAAGTAGCTGGGATTACAGGTGCCTGCCACCACACCTGGCTAATTTTTGTATTTTTAGTAGAGATGGCATTTCACCATGTTGGCCAGGCTGATCTCGAATTCCTGACCTCAAGTGATCTGCCTACCTTCACCTCCCAAAGTGCTGGGATTACAGGTGTGAGCCACCGTGCCATGCCCCAGATAACTTTTTAGAAAATATTTTTGTAGAGACAGGGTATTACCATGTTGCCCAGGCTGGTGTCAAACTACTGACCTCAAGTGATCCTCCCACCTCAGCTTCCCAAAGTGCTGGGATTAAAGGTGCGAGCCATTGCACCGGGCCTCTATGGACTATTGTTTACCAAATACATTTTTGCATATTTCTATCTTCCTTCACTTTATCTTCCTAAAATGGCTTCTTCACCTATTCATATGTTGCTATGTAGAACAATCAAGCTCAACAGGATCACCTCAACCTTTTTCTTGCTGTCGCTAGTCAAACCTGTTCCTTCTCCTTTCTGGAGCATGCTGTTTATGTCTCTATTTTACACTTGCCATCCGCTCTGTACTCTAGAAGTAGTCCTGTCTTTCTTTATCTCCCTTTTATACTGTGAACAAATTGAGAGCGTGGATGATGACTTGTTCCTCTTTCTATGGCCACAGCCTAGCAAGTGGAGTGGGAAGAAGAGAGTACCTATCCCTGGGAAATGAAAATATTTCTTTTTTTTTTTTGAGATAGGGTCTCACACTCAACCCAGGCTGGAATGCAATGGCACAATCAGGGATCACTGCAGCCTTGACTTCCTGGCTCAAGCAATCCTCCCACCTCAGTCCCCCAAAGCTAAGGCTACAGTCATGGGCCATCGTGCCTGGCTAAAATTTTTTTTTTTTGAGATGGAGTTTTGCTCTTGTTGGCCAAGGCTGGAGTGCAATAGTGTGATCTCTGCTCACAGCAACCTCTGCTTCCTGGGTTCAAGCGATTCCTGCCTCAGCCTCCTGAGTAGCTGGGATTACAGGCATGTGCCACCATGCCCGGCTAATTTTGTATTTTTAGTAGAGACAGGGTTTCTCTATGTTGGTCAGGCTGGTCTTGAACTCCCAACCTCAGGTGATCCTGAGGTCGCCCTGGCCTCCCAAAGTGCTGGGACAGGCACGAGCCACCTCGCCCGGCTCCACCCAGCTAATTTTGTTAGCTTTTTGTAGAGGTGTGGTCTCCCTATGTTGCCCACCCTGGTGTCAAGCTCCTGGACTCAAGCTATCCTTCCTCCTTGGCCACCCAAAGTGTTGGGATTACAGGTGTGAACTACCACCCCAACGGAAAATATTTCTAGTGTCTTATGGGAATAGGGCAATTTCAAGCCGTTTCTCAAAGTACTTCACGTTCTTTAATTACAGACATTCACCTTACCATGGCCAGGTGTGGTGGCTCACGCCTGTAGGGAGGCCAAAGCAAGAGAATCCCTTCAGTCCAGGAGTTGGAGACCAGCCCGGGCAATATAGTGAGACGCTGTCTCATCTCTCTTCTAGATGCATATAAAAGACATTCACCTGATCTGAGGAGTTCAGAGACCTAATAAACTGCTCTAGCTGGAAGTTGGTAACTTGTGAGACAGGAAAGTTAAGAGTCGGATTCAACCATTAATCACATTTCTTCTGTGACATTTCTTCTATTATTCTAATAGCCCTCTAGCTATTAGAATCTGTGAAAAGGAAATTTTATTCGTAAGTAAGTCAAGAACACCTGTGCTCCTTTAACATACACCAAAATATTTGACGAACGACACAGTATTTTGAATTTGTAGGTGGCTGGGTTTTCTTTTGCAGACTACAGCCGTTAATGTTACCTGGCCCTGTCTTGAGATCTACTTGTATGTAGTCTTGCCACCACTGGTTAGTTGGCACGTGGTTTTCCGAACTTCAGTCGCCTGAGACAGCTCTGTAATTACTTGCTAATTAGTTGAGTCGAACGATTCCGGACACGTGGTTGCTTCGCCTTCATTGATCATTCAGCATTTGGTTCTGTGCCAGCTGGATATCCGGCTGCTTGGTCACCGGCACTGAGCAAGCTGGCACCAGGATCTTGGCCTCCAGTCAACGTCCCGCTGAGGGAATCCGGCGACACTAGCCCGCGGGGAGCAAGGGCTGAAGGTGGACTGGGGAGACACACCGCGTCCCGCCAGACGAGCGCCGAGACGCCTGCTGGTGGGTATTACCCGGGACCTCTCAGCGGCCGCTCGCCGAGCCTCAATGCCAAGCCGCCGCCGGATGCGCTCAGGGCGGACCCGCGCGGCCCGGCCTCTCAGGGAGCCCGGTGGGGGTGGGGCGGGGCGGGGCGCGGCGCGGCGCGCGCGCTGAGGCCGCGGGCGGTGGCGGGGCGCGCGCGGCGAGGGAGGGGCGTGCGGGGCGGGAGCGCGCGGCGGCCGCAGCGGCCTGTGGCGCCGTCACCCGGTAGACTCCGGAGGGTCGAGCACGGTGCCGGTGTCGCTGCCGCTGGCGAGGCGCGCGGGGACGTTTCGCGGGCTGCGCCTGGGGCGGCCCGCCTTCCCAGGGGTCCCGTTATCATGTCGCTGAGGCAGCGCCTGGCCCAACTGGCTGGCCGTCTGCAGGACCCGCAGAAAGTGGCCCGTTTCCAGCGGCTGTGCGGGGTGGAAGCGCCGCCGCGCCGCTCAGCGGACCCGAGGGAGGATGAGAAGGCGGAGGCGCCCCTTGCCGGAGACCCTCGTCTGCGAGGGCGGCAGCCAGGAGCGCCTGGAGGCCCCCAGCCACCCGGGAGCGACCGCAATCAGTGCCCGGCCAAGCCGGACGGCGGCGGCGCACCAAACGGCGTGCGGAACGGGCTGGCAGCCGAGCTGGGCCCGGCCTCGCCGCGGCGCGCTGGCGCCCTGCGCCGCAACTCGCTGACCGGCGAGGAGGGCCAGCTGGCCCGCGTGAGCAACTGGCCTCTCTACTACCTGTTCTGCTTCGGCGCGGAGCTGGGCAACGAACTCTTCTACATCCTGTTCTTCCCCTTCTGGATCTGGAACCTGGACCCCCTGGTGGGCCGGAGGCTCGTGGTCATCTGGGTGCTGGTCATGTACCTGGGCCAGTGCACCAAGGACATCATACGCTGGCCGCGGCCCGCCTCGCCGCCTGTGGTCAAGTTGGAGGTCTTCTACAACTCCGAGTACAGCATGCCCTCCACCCATGCCATGTCCGGCACCGCCATCCCCATTTCTATGGTCCTCCTCACCTATGGCCGCTGGCAGGTAAGGGTTCCCTCTCCGCGTTCTGCTCAGTCTGGGGGGAGTTCAGAGAACTCGGAGTTCTCTTGGCTCTATAGATTTATTTTAATTCAGCCCTTCTCCTCCAGAGCCTCTCTTTCCACAGGTTTTCACAGTACCCGCAAACAGGCCCTTTCTGGGTTTTTAAAAATTAAGTGATTCGGAGAAACTAGAGACTTAGCCATTAAATTCTATTTTAATATTGAATTCCAAATTGATACCTTTCTTATAACCCAAAGGACACACGTTTCCTAGAGTAATACATTGTCATTAGGCTTTGGTTGAGTTTTTAAACGGCTTTAATTCTTGTGATGCGCAGTGGAAGTTAGTTTTTTAAATAATTAATTGCCACGTAACTAACACCCAGTTTCACCGTAATATATGGTGCCTTCTCTAAAACCGATTGTTTCAGAAAGAGGTAAAGTCGTTAGCTTTACCATGAGACAGTGTTTACGAAACCTTAGCGTAATCCCAAAACAAACATGCTAGTTCCAAGCAATGAAGTTATCGATTTTCAGCGAAATTCCCTTTATGGAAGTTAATGGAGCACTGTGTGAGTTCTGTTTTTAAGGGGTGTGGTTGCCACTTTGCTGATAAATACAAAGTTTAATTATCTTCTGGATCACTGATCTGTAGTATCTGTCCGTTGTTGAGCTGTAACTATAATACTACAGTGTTATTGCCTCATTAACTAAAAAGACATGGCTTAAAAGTTATTCTTAAAGATAGGGCTCTTGATCAGACTAGTGGGTTTATAAATATGGCAAATATGACAGCAGAGTCAGCCTGGGAATCAGGAAGAGTTTTGTCTTTTTGGTTTTTTAACCCTATCTGACAACTGCCTAGGGAAGAGTTTTTAATGGGAATCGTTTTGATTTTGCTTACACTTTTGGCCTTCTATTGTTTATCTATCTTTTAAATTGTAAGATTTGTTAATCCTACAGACTAGTACCTTATTTTAAGAATAAAGTGTGTAATTATGGAGACTCTAAGGAAACAGACTTCCTCTATTTTTCCCCTTTACTGCACAAAATCATTTTACATTGAAAAATACACATTCTGTGTAAAACTCCATTGTGATAAACTTACTTATCCCACATTGAATTTCAGTGTAGATAAAAATCTTGTCCCCATGGATACTTCTGTGTAGTGCATCTCTCTTACAGTACATGGAAAATATGCATTGTGCATAATTAGAATGGCAGAGTTAGGAGCAAAGAGTGCCATGGGCAGTTTTTTCCTATGTAACCGAAGGAGCTCTACAGTGATGTTCAGATTGTGAAGCAGTGCTGCCTGTTTTGCATGATAGATAAGTATCTCAAATGTTTCATTTCATCAAGATAGTTCAGAATTCAAGATTTTTGGTGAGCCGTGTTTGGCCTGATGTTGTTAGCTGATGACGTTTCTCTTATTTTCATGAGACTTTTAGGATTCTGTAACAACAGGGCCTTTTATGATGCCTTATCAGCGAGTAGCTATTTTGTATGCTCTTAGTATTAGAAAAGTAAGCGAACATAGTTATTTTTGCTCTTTATTTGTTCAGGACACATGCTAACTGGGAGTTTGAAAACAGTACTGCTGAATCGTTTTTGCGATATTGATAGTCTAACATTTCAGGGTTAGTTGAATTATCAGCATAAGCTTAGAGTTTTTAAACAACCTCGTATATTTAAATCAAAGTTTAAGGAATTTGTCTGTCATACAGTTTTAGACTTTGAAGTAGACTGAATGTTAGAAATCACCTAGTTTCAAGCTGTCATTTTACAGATGTGCAAACTGACCAGTTACATTAGAATTAATCTTGTAATGGTTTAAATTTCTTATTTTACATTTTTTCACTCTAAATTTGTATAATTATTTTTTGGTTAGCTGTTCAGAAAGCCTTTTTTTTTTTTTTTTTTTTTTTGAGACAGGGTCTTATTCTGTCACAGGCTGGAGTGCAGTGGTGTGATCTTAGCTCGCTGCAACCTCTGCCTCCTGGGTTCAAGCAATTCTCTGCCGTAGTCTCCTGAGTAGGTGGGATTACAGGTGCCCGCACCCGGCTACATTTTTTTTGTATTTTTAGTAGAGACAGTGTTTCACCATCTTGACCAGGCTGGTCTTGAACGCCTGACCTCAGGTGATCCACTCTCCTTGGCCTCCCAGAGTCCTGGGATTACAGGCATGAGCCACTGCACCCAGCCTAAGCCTCACTTATATGAAAGTTTTGTGTTTATAAATGTTTGAATGTAATAATCCACTATAAAACACAAGATGGCTTATTTTTTTTTTGAGACGGAGTTTCACTCTTGTTGCCCAGGCTGGAGTGCAATGGCACCATCTCGGCTCACCGCAACCTCTGCCTCCTGGGTTTAAGCGATTCTCCTGCTTCCGCCTCCTGAGTAGCTGGAATTACAGGCATGTACCACCACGCCCGGCTAGTTTTTTTGTATTTTTAGGAGAGATGGGGTTTCTCCATGTTGGTCAGGCTGGTCTTGAACTCCTGACCTCAGGTGATCTGCCTGCCTTGGCTTCCCAAAGTTCTGGGATTACAGCTGTGAGCCACCACGCCCCGCCTATTTTTTTTTTTTTTTAAGAGTCAGGGTGTCACTATATTGCCTAGGCTAGTGTTGAACTCCTGAGCTCAACTTATCCTCCCTCCTTGGCCTCCCAAAGTGCCATCTTGCCTGGCCCCTGTTTCCTTTTTTTAAGATCCTTGTTATCTACTGAAAACAAAAGTACCTTCCTTTGCTTCAATTGTTTGGGTTCTGTACTCTGTCAATTAGCATTGTGTTGCATTGGAGGCTTATACAGAAAGCCTTTTTCCTAGAAACTGGGGGAAGAATTAAACAATGAAAGCCTGGTGTTTTTCTAATCATTTTTAGTTGTCAGTCTTGCCCATCTGCTGTGCTTCAGTTGCTTATTTGGAACAGGTATGGTTACTTCTACGTGCCTAGAGTGCTGAAACATCTGTCAAAACTGAGTTCTCTTACATACCATTCCTTTGTATTGGCATTACTACTTCACTCCTCCCTACCACTTAATGTTTCTGCCCTCATTAAAATTTGCTTAAGATTTACTATCTATACAGAGCCTTTTAAATTAACCCATTTTGTTTTGTTTTTCCTCTTACGTTTAAAATGACAATATATGTGACTAATCGGGAAGGCTTTAAAAAATTTAAAAAAATTAAAAAGTATATGGCCAGGTATATACAGGTATATCCCAGCACTTTGGGAGGCTGAGGTGGGAGGATCCCTTGAGCCCAGGAGTTCGAGACCAGCCTGGGCAATATAGTAAGACCCTGTCTGCAAAAAAAATCAAAACTTAGCTGGGCATGGTGGCACATGTCTGTGGTTCTAGTTACTAGGGAAGCTGAGGTGGGAGCATCACTTGAGCCTGGGAGGTTGAGGCTGGAGTGAGCTGTGATTGCACCACTGCACTCCAGCCTGGGTGATAGAACGAGACCCTATCTCCCAAAAAAAAAAAAAAAAAAAAAGGTGTACAAAAAATTACCTTGGCGATTGTTTAAAATGCAGATTTCTGTATCTCCCAGAGATTCAGCTTCTGTGAAATTCCAGTCTTCGATTTTTTTTTTTTTTTTTTGGGACAGTCTTGCTCTGTCACCCAGACTGGAGTGCAGTGGCACAATCTCAGCTGACTGCAGCCTTCACCTCCTGGGTTAAACAATTCTCCTGTCTAAGCCTCCTGAGTAACTAGGACTATAGGCACCCACTCCTATGGCTAGCCAAATTTTGTATTTTTAGTAGAGACGGCGTTTCATTGTGTTGGTCTGGCTGGTCTCGAACTCCTGGCCTCAGGTGATCTGCCCATGTCGACCTTTCAATGTGCTGGGATTACAGGCGTGAGCCACTGCTCCCAGCCTAATTTTTGTATTTTTAGTAGAGACGGGGTTTTGCCATGTTGGCCGGGCTGGTCTCAAACTCCCAACGTCAGGTGATCCACCCTCCTGGGTCGGCCAAAGTGCTGGGATTACAGGCTTGAGTCTCTGCATCCAGCCCTATTACTAACTCTTGATTTAAAATTAATTGTATTTGTTTGTTTATTTGAATAGGGAAGCATCACAGAAAATTCCAAATTTATATAAAAACATGAAGGGGACTTTGGGAGGCTGAGGTGGGCAGAACACAAGGTCAAGAGATTGAGGCCATCTTGGCCAACATGGTGAAACATCATCTCTACTAAAAATACAAAATTTAGCTGGGCATGGTGGTGCACGCCCGTAGTCCCAGCTATTCGGGAGGCTGAGGCAGGAGAATCGCTTGAACCTGGGAGGCAGAGGTTGCAGTGAGCTGAGATCACGCCACTGCACTCCAGTCTGGCAACAGAGTGAGACTTTGTCTCAAAAAAAAAAAAAAAAAAAATGAAGGGGAGAGTACATTTCTTTCTCTGTCCCACAGCTTCTAGGGTCTTTTCTCTAAAGGATTCAGCGTTATATTTTTCTTGTTTCGCTTCCAAGAGGTAGTCTCTACTTTTGCAGACATACGTTTATATAGTTTTGTTTGTTTGTTTTTTGAGACAGAATTTTGCTCTTATTGCCCAGGCTGGAGTGCAATGGTGCGACCTCAGCTCACTGCAATCTTTGCCACCAGGTTCAAGTGATTCTCCTGCCTCAGCATCCCGAGTAGCTGTTATTACAGGCACATGCCACTATGCCCGGCTAACTTTTTTGTGTTTTTTTGTAGAGACAGGATTTCACCCTGTTGGCCAGGCTGGTCTGAACTCCTGACCTCAGATGATCCACCTGCCTTGGCCTCCCAAAGTGCGCTGGGATTACAGGTGTGAGCCACTGCGCCCGGCCTATATAGTTTATTATTCATGCACATGGTAACATACTGTACTGTTCTGGTTCTTGCTTTTATCACTTAGTAATATATTGTAAAAACCCTCCCTCCCTCTCTTCCTCCCTCCCTCTCTTCCTCCCTCTCTCCTCCCTCCTTTTCTTTCCCTTTCTCCTCCCTCCCTCCCTTTCTTCCCTCCCTCCCTCCCTCCTTCCTTCCTCCTTCCTCCTTCCTTCCTTCCTTCTTTCCATCCATCCATTTTTCTTTTCCTCTTTCTCTTTCTTTCCCTTCCTTACCTCTCTCCATCCTTCCTTTCTTTCTTTCTAATTCTTCTTTTTTCCTTTCTTTTTAGACAGGTTTCACCGTGTTGCCCAGATTGGTCTCAATCTCCCGGGCTCAAATGATCCTCCTGCATTGGCCTCCCAAAGTGCTGGGATTACAGGCATAAGCCACCATGCCCAGTCTTTTTTTTTTTTTTTGAGTTGCAGGCTCCCTCTTTCGCCCAGGATGGAGTGCAGTGGTGCGATCTCAGTTCACTGCAACCTCTGCCCCCCGGGTTCAAGTGATTCACCTGCCTCAGCCTCCTGAATAGCTGGGATTACAGGTGCCCACCACTATGCCCGGCTAATTTTTGTATTTTTAGCAGAGATGGGGTTTCGCCATGTTGACCAGGCTGGTCTTGTACTCCTGACCTCAGGTGATCCTCCTGCCTCGGCCTCCTAAAGTGCTGGGATTACAAGCATGAGCCACCAGGCAGGGCCAGTTTTTCGTATTTTTAGTAGAGACAGGGTTTCACCATGTTGGTCAGGCTGGTCTCAAACTCCTTACCTCAGGTGACCCACCTGCCTTGGCCTCCTAAAGTGCTGGGTTTACAGGCGTGAGCCAGTGCACCTGGCCTAAATTCATTCTTTTAATACCCATAAAATCCTGTCTTTTCACTAGTTTGCAGAAGAAACTGAGGCAGAGAAAAGTTGACTAACTTGTCCAAGATTACTTAGCAAATACGTACCTGACAGGACCTGTATTCAAACCCAGGCATTTTGGCTGCAAAAAGATGCTATACTACTGGGTCATGTTGCCTCTTCAATCTCCATATAAACATATCCACATCTATATCTATCTATATCTATATATTTTTTGAGAAAGAGTCTTGTTCTGTTGCCCAGGATGGCATACAGTGGCCTGATCTTGGCTCACTGCAACCTCCACCTCCCAGGTTCAAGCAGTTCTCCTGCCTCAGCCTCTCTAGTAGTTTGGACTACAGGTGAGCACCAACATGCCTGGCTAATTTTTTGGTATTTTTAGTAGAGATGGAGTTTCATCCTGTTGGCCAGGCTGGTCCCAGGTCCAAGCAGTTCTCCTGCCTCAGCCTCCCAGTGTTCGGATTACAATTGTAAACCACCATGCCCAGCCACTTTTGGCACTTTAAGTACTATACTGTACCATTGCCTTCTGACTTGCATAGTTTTTGACAGAATATCTGCTGAAATTCTTATTTGTGATTCTCAGTACTTAGTATGTATTTTCTCTTCTGGCTGCTTTTAAAATTTTCTCTTTTTCCCTCATTTTGAGCAATTTAAAACTGATGTTCCTTAACGTGTTTTTTTCTTTATGTTTCTTCTGCTTTGAGGTCATTGAACTTGAATCCATGGGTTTGTAGTTTTCATTATATTTGGAAGAATGTCAGCATTATTTTAATAATTTTTTTCCTCTCCCTTCCCCACCTCCGTTCTCTTCTTTTAAAATTCCAATTTCATATGTTTTAAATGGTTCATTCACAAGTCACTGACGCTCTATTCTTTTTTTTTTTTGAGACAGAGTCTTGTTCTGTTGCCAGGCGCCAGCCTGGAGTGCAGTGGCGCAATCTTGGCTCACTGCAACCTCCGCCTCCCAGGTTCAAGCAATTCTCCTGCCTCAGCCTCCCAAGTAGCTGGGACTACAGGCGCGTGCCACCACATCCAGCCAATTTTTGTATTTTTAGTAGAGATGGGGTTTCACCATATTGGCCAGGATGCTCTTGATCTCTTGACCTCGTGATCTGCCCTCCTCGGCCTCCCAAAGTGCTGGGATTACAGGCGTGAACCACCGCGCTCAGCTTTTTTTTTTCCCCAATTTTTTTGTTTTCTCTGCTTCCCTTTTAACAGTTTCTGTTGTTATGGCTTTAAGTTCACTTACCTGTTCTTTTGCAATCTCTAACGTTCTGGTAATTTTATCAAGTAGGATATGGTATAATTTTAGATTCTGTATAGTTTATATCTAGAAATTGCATTTGGGTCTTTTAAAGAAGTCTTCAGGCCAGGTGTGATGGCTCACACCTGTAATCCAAGCACTTTGGAAGGCCAAGGCAGGCAGATGATGAGGGCAGGAGATCGAGACCATCCTGGCCAACATGGTGAAACCCTGTCTCTACTGAAAATACAGAAAAATTAGCCAGGCGCAGTGGTGTGCACCTGTAGTCCCAGTTACTCAGGAGGCTGAGGCAGGGGAATCACTTGAACCTGGGTGGTGGACGATGCCATGAGCTGAGATCATGCCACTGCACTACAGCCTGGTGACAGAACAAGACTCCATCTCAAAAAAAAGAAATCTTCAGTTTCTCAGCTCTTTATATTTCTATATTCTTGAGTAAGTTTAGAAGATTTTTAAAAATTACTTTTGGGGGCCGGGCACAGTGGTTCACACCTGTAATCCCAGTACTTTGGGAGGCTAAGGCAGGTGGATCACCTGAGGTCAGGAATTTGAGACCAGCCTGGCCAACATGGTAAAACCCTGTCTCTACTAAAAGTACAAAAATTAGCTGGGTGTAGTGGTGGGCACCTGAAATCCCAGCTACTTGGGAGGCTGAGGCAGGAAAATTGCTTAAACCCAGGAGGTGGAGGTTGCTGTGAGCTGAGATTATGCCACTGCACTCCAGCCCGAGTGACAGAGCGAAACTCTCCAAAAAAAAAATTGTTATTGGGGAAAGAGTCTCACTGTCACCCAGGCTGGAGTGCAATTGCAAGATCTTTAACCCAAAAGCCTCGAACTCTTGGGTTTAAGGGATCCTCCTGCCTTAGCATCCAGAGTAGCTAGGAAGTCAGATGCGTGCCACCACACCTAATTTTTTTAAAAAATTGTTTATTGTTTAAAGCCAAGGTCTCACTATGTTGCCCAGGCTGGTCTCAAACTCCTGGGCTCATGCTCTCCTGTCACCCTGGTTTCCCAAAGTGCTGAGATTACAGGTGTCACCTACTTTGCCCAGCAAATTTATAAGATTTTTATAGCAATTTTAAGGTATTTATCTATTAATTCCATCAACTTTGTCATCTTTGTGTGTTTCTAATATTTTTCCTGATTATAGATCATATTTTCCTAATTCCTTGCTTGGTAATTTATATAGAGTTTTGGATTTTGTTGTATTTCTTTACATAATCTTGGACTTTGTTCTGGTGAGTGGTTAAATTACTTGTCAGTTTAAATCCTTCTAGGCTTGATAGGAAGGGTCCAGAATAATCATAGGCTAATTCTAATTTAGCTTCACTACTTATGTGATAACCTTTTAACTACTCTATACAATTTCTTCTTCACTGCTTGATGGGAAAGCAATTGCAATCTTGTATGAGCTTTGAGAATCATTTGACCAGGTACTCTCCAGTAGTTTTTTCTCCAGTCTAGTGGACTTTCTCCCCATGCATGCACAGATTAGTACTTAGCCAGCAACTTCATGAGTTCCCTCTACACATCTCCAGGGCTCAGTCTTAGATTCGTCTCTCCAATAACTCTGTCCTGCAAATTACAGCCTCTTTGGCCTCCCAGAACACCAGTCTTTTTCCCCTTGACTCAGTGAAACTGCTAGATTCAGTTTTGATTCTTCCTCCTGTGCTACACCCTGGAAACTGCCTCTAGCAGGAGGATAATGCAGTCACGGGGCTCATCTCATTTGTGTCCTTTTCTATGGGTCTGAGTTTCACAAGAGTGAAACTCTGTCTCAAAAAAGGGGGAGATTTCTGCAAAAAACATATAAACACACAACAGAATGCTTCATAAGTCACTTTAAACAATAAAATAGGCCATAGTAACATATGTATTTTTATAAGCAGGTTCAAGCAGTTCTCCTACCTCAGCCTCCTGAGTAGCTGGGACTATAGGCAAGCACCACCATGCCTGGCTAATTTTCGTATTTTTAGTAGAGATGGGGTTTCGCCATGTTGGCCAGGCTGGTCTCACACTCCTGACCTCAAGTGATCCACCACCTTGGCCTTCCAAAGTGCTAGGATTATAGGCGTGAGCCACCATGGCCAGCCAGAGTACTCAGATTTTTGATGAAACACTATTCTAGATGTTTTTCTGAAGGTAGTTTTTAGATGAGTTTAACGTTTAAATCAGTGGACTTTGAATAAAGCAGATTACCCTCCATAATATGAGTAGATCTTATCCGATTAGATGAAGGCCTTAAGAGAAGAAAGACTGACCTCCCCCAAAGAAAAGGGAATTCTGCCAACAGAATGGTTTTAGACTTGAGTTGCGTATCAACTCTTCTCTGGGTCTTCAGCCTGTTGGCCTCCCTGCAGATTTTGGACTTGCCAGTCTCTACAATTGCATGACCAATTCTTTAAACTTTTATTTGTATGTGTAGATATACATATCCTATTGGTTCTGTTTATCAGGAGAACCTTGAATAATACATTATGTCATGAATTTTCCCACCAATATAAATTCCTAGAAAACAGTCTTAATGGCCGGGTGCAGTAGCTCATGCCTGTAATCCTGGGGTGGATCACCTGAGGTCAGGAGTTCCAAGACCAGCCTGGCTAACATGGTGAAACCCCATCTCTACTAGAAATACTAAAAATTAGCTCGGCGTGGTACGGGCACCTGTAATCCCAGCTACGTGGGAGGCTGAGGCAGAAGAATTGCTTAAACCCTGGAGGCAAAGGTTGCAGTGAGCCGAGATCACGCCACTGCATTCCAGTCTGGGTTACAAGAGTGAAACTCTGTCTCAACAAAAAAAAAAAAAAAAAAAAAAAGAAATAAAGAAAACAATCTTAATGAATGAAATTTAAAAAACATTTCTATGGAATAGTTTCTATACTGTAGGATTATAATTATTATAGGTCTTAGTATCCTCATTTATAGATGAGGAAACTAAGATGTAAAGAGATTGTGTGGCTAGCCCATGGTTCTGCAACTGAAGAAGTAGGTATCTTTTGGGGTGTCTACCTAGTTTGCCACTCTCTAAAAGCTCCCTTATCTATAGGAAAGCTGTATTTTCTTTTTTCTTTTTCTTTTTTTTTTTTTTGAGACAGAGTCTCCCTCTGTCATCAGGCTGGAGTACAGTGGCAGGATCTTGGCTCAATGCAACCTCCTTTGCCTCTCGGGTTCAAGTGATTCTCCTGCCTCAGCCTCCTGAGGAGCTGTTACTACTGGCACACGGTACCACACCCAGTTAATTTTTGTATTTTTAGTAGAGATGGGGTTTTACCATGTTGGCCAGGATGGTCCTGCTTTGGCCTCCCAAGAAAGCTGTATTTTTT
Organism: Cacajao melanocephalus; assembly: GCA_963573385.1. Classification (NCBI taxonomy): domain Eukaryota; kingdom Metazoa; phylum Chordata; class Mammalia; order Primates; family Pitheciidae; genus Cacajao; species Cacajao melanocephalus. The sequence continues at coordinate 125,736 of CAUYLG010046164.1, forward strand.
TTTTCACATGATCTCGTCCCTTAGGAATTCTGAACAGGTACAGAGTGTGGGCTGGTTTTCTCAATGAGAAAGTAAATTCAGAAGCCTTCATGTGTCATGTGGACTGAAAAGCAGAGAAGCTGGTCTGCAGAAAAAGAAAAATGAAGTGGAAATATGAAAGAAGAGATGGTCCTGTTATGTTTATAGTTGTGATTTCTTCTTCAAGCTTAGCCTCATTCCACCTTAGAGTTCTGTAAGATGCTCTCTATCCTTTTAATATGTCTTCTTTTTTTCTTCTTAAAATAATCTAAATTGGTTTCTGTTATTTACATGTTTGGAGTTCCAATATAATGCAGGTAGTAATTGGTGATAGTCAGGTCTATATAGTTTCATAAACTCATATTTTTAACTACTTCATTATAACCAAGAAATTTGATTTATAATTATTGCATGTTTTAAATAATTTTATGACAAACATTAAAAAATATAAATCATTACCCACATTTCTATGTCTTTAGTGTAGAATTCTAGAAGGATTACTGGGTCAATATATGTGAACATTTAGAGCAATTCTGTGTATTGACATTCCAGAAAGGTTGTACCAGTTTTCATTACACTAGTAATGTATGAGAACAAGGCATGTCTATCTTTAATGTCTTTATTGTCATCTGTTTACATGTATACTTTTCATTCCTAAAATTGAACAGAAATTCTTCCCTGTGCCTGACTCCATATTTAAGTTACTCTGAAAAATTTAAATTGTATTAAAGACAGTTTTTGTAACTGTTTTCATTGCAAGTGATTTTATTGACTTAATTTTACTACCTTCAATGACTGTAAAGGGAGCATGCCAAAATATACACAATAATTCTTGTTATGTATAATAGTGAGAAAAGTGTATCAGAAAGAAAAAAGCTATTTGGTAGAATTAACTGAAGGAAACGTTTAGATAAATTTTCCTGTGATCAAGGATGTGCAGTGAAAAGATTAGATAGTGGTATGAAAGTAAAAACATCTAGGATGTCATGTGATCTGTTTTGGGTTTGGTACATTTTTATGTATTTGCAAATAATGTCAAGGACTTGTAATTTTTACTTTCTACTCTTTATGAGATCTAAAGATTTAATTTCAGTAAAAACATTCTTATTAGAGGAAGTACATAAATGCCACTGATATAGCTCAAGATTCTCTACAAAAAAGAAAACAGTAACCAGGAAACCCCTGCTAAACTTAAAATTTTTACTCATTTGTGTAATGATGAAAGTGTAAAGTAAGAAGCATGATAAATTGGAAAAGGAATTAAAATAGGTCACTAGAATATAATACTAATTGTTATTTAGCATCCACAAGTCTGTTCTTTAACTGTAAAGAGAGAGGGATAGAATTTATATATATATATATATATATATATATATATATAATGTGTATTATTATTATTATTTTTTGTATTTTTAGTAGAGATGGAGTTTCACCATGTTGGCCAGGCTGGTCACAAACTCCTGGCCTCAGGTGATCCGCCCACCTCGGCCTCTCAAAATGCTGGGATTACAGGCGTGAGCCACCATTCCCGGCCAGAATTAATATCTTTAAGATCTCTTCTACCTCTAATTAAATGAAATTTTTATTTAGCCTCCATTCTAAGAAAAACTTTTAAAATATTTGAGTGAGCTGGGCGTGGTGGCTCACGCCTGTAATCCCAGCACTTTGGGAGGCTGAGGTGGGTGGATCACCTGAGGTCGGGAGTTCGAGACCAGCCTGACTAACATGGAGAAACCCCGTCTCTTAAAATATATATATATATATTTGAGTGATACTCTGCTCGATCCTAAGGATAAAAGAAATTAACACACTGAACAACTTTATATACAAAGGGCAGCGTAGTATAGTAGTTAAGAGCTCAGACTCAGGAATCAGACTTCCTGTATTTGAATCACAGATCCATAACTTAATAGCTGGTTGACTTTGGGCAAAAACTTGACCCCTCTTTGTCTCAGTTTCATCTATAAAATGAGGTAAATTAGAATAGCTACCTCATAAGGTTGTTTGGATGATTACATGGGTTAATATTTGTAAAGCTCTTAGAATAGTACTTGATATAGTAAATTGTGTGTCAAATAAAAATTACTTAATCTATTAACCTCTCAGTAAAGAATAAATCCATATTCGTTTCTCCTAATGTCTGCCTAGAATTGAATTTTGACTTAAAAAAATATAGTCAGATTAATGGTCAGAAATAAAGGATTGGTGACTGGGTGTGGTGGCTCACGCCTGTAATCCCAGCACTTTGGTAGGCCAAGGCAGAAGGATCACCTGAGGTCAGGAGTTCAAGACAAACCTGGCCAACATGGTGAAACCCCGTCTCTACTAAAAAAAAAAAAAAAAAAAATAGCCAGGCATGGTGTGGGCGCCTGTGTAATCCCAGCTGCTGGGGAGGCTGAGGCAGGAGAATCGCTTGAACCCGGGAGACAGAGGTTGTCGTGAGCCAAGATCGCGCCATTGCACCGCAGCCTGGGGGACAAGAGCAAAACTGTGTCTCAAAAAAAAAAAAAGAAAAGAAAGGGTTGCTGCTATAGCCAGTGAGTACCAAGAAAAAAAGAAAGATTGGGTTAGGTAAGAATAGAAAAGAAGTGAAGAGAGTGGAGGACCATACCACAAATATGTATTAGAAGTAAGAGAAAGGTCGGTTAGATTGCTACAGCTGAGGAAAAGGGGAAGAGATAGTTCCCCTAGTCCTGACTTTTAAAAAAATGGAAACTAAGCTCTTAAAGAATTGCTAAATTTACTAATGTGGAAAAGACAGAATTTGAGTTTGTCATTATAATGTGTTTTGCATTTTGAAAATTATTGTACTTAATGAGCCTACTACACTCACTTCCCTGAGTGCTGAGGCAGCTACACAACTGTTGTCACCACAGACTAGATTTGTTCTCAATTTTGGAGGTTTGAATAGGGATTTAAAAAAAAAAATCTATGCAGAATCCACACAAGACACTGGAGAAGTTTTCTGGAGCCTTGTAGCAGATAAGGCTAGATTATCCAAGACAAAAAAAATACTTCAGTAGATAATGAAGAAGTACTAATGACTTAGAAACTGCTTGGAAGTCTGTATTTATTGGTTTCTGGAGAGGGAATCAGGAATTTCTTCATCATCTGGAATGCTGGGGCCTGCCTGCAGCTCTGACGTTTTACAAGCTATAACACGTAGCTGTGTTCTTTCCTCACGGATCCTTTCCTTAATAGGAACTGAAACACGGATCCTGTTTTTTAACGTAAGATTGTATCAACTAGTATGATAGTAAATAGTACTTCCCTTATTGTGGTTTGTGATATAAAATATATTTTTAAATATAATGTGTATATAGTGACTTCTGTTGCTAAATTGAATCTTTGTAACTTAAGAGTTCAAAAGAGAAACAGTAATTACACTGACATCAAATGTGACTAGGTCAAAACCATAGATTAAAAATGTTTTAAATTATATTTTTCTCATTTAATGTGAACATTACAGGACTAGATATGGGTCAGTTTTTGTTTATGTTTTTCGAGATGGGGTCTCGCTCTGTCACCCAGGTTGGAGTGCAGTGGTGTGATCTCCCTCAGTGCAATCTGTGCCTCCCAGGTCAAGTGATTCTCCCACCTCAGCCTCCCAGGTAGCTGGGACTATAGGCGCATGCTACCAGGCCCAGCTAATTTTTGTATTTTTAGTAGAGAGAGGGTTTCGCCGTGTTGGCCAGGCTGGTCTCAAACTCCTGACCACAGGTGATCCGCCCATCTCAGGCCTCCCACAGTGCTGAGATTCTGTTAAGTTTACTCAAAAGGATGTTCAGATTGCAGTTTATGATGTTGGATTTCCCAGATGCTCTTAGAACTAAGGGTTAACATAGCCCATGTTTGAAGCCAGGAACTGAATGATGCTATGGCCTTTGACACCATGTTATCATGAATCTAATATGGTAAGACTGGTAGCTGAAGGCTTATGTTTACTTCATTCTACAAGTATTAATTAACTGCCTACTGTGTGCCAGACACATATCACAGTAATATAGGCAGGAGAGAATTGCTGGTGGCTTAGAGCAGGTAATAATGATAGAGGTAGAAGTGGTCATATTCTGGATATGTTTATTTTTTATTTTTTTAACAAGGTAAAACATAAAATTAATAATTTTGAAGTGAATAAGTCAGCTCTAGTACATTCACAATGTCACACAACCGTTGTTCCTATCTAGTTTCAAAACACTTTCATCACCCCAGCAGGGAACCCTATACCCATTAAGCATTTGCTCCCCATTTCTCTCTCCCGCTGGCCCGTGGCAACCATCCATGATGTGGCTCTATAGGTTTACCTATTTTGGATATTTCATATAAATGGAATTGTGTAATATGTGGCCTTTGGTGTCTGGCTTCATTTACTTAACGTAGTGTTTTTGAAGTTCGTCCACATTGTAGCATGCATCAGTACTTCATTCCTTTTGTGTTGACTACTATTCCATTGTCTGTATGTACCACAAATAATTTACCCATTTATCTGTTGATGAACACTTGGGCTCTGCCTGCCTTTTGGTTATTATGAATGGTACTGGTATGAACATATGTATAAAGGTATTTGTTTAATTACTAGTTTTCATTTATTTTGGGGATTTAGTTAAAAGCAGAAATGTAGGTCATATGGTAATTCTGTGTTTAACTTTTTGAGGAACTGCTAAACTGCTTTTCATAGCAGCTGCATCGTTTTACATCCCAGCAGCAGTGTATAAAGCTTCCAGTTTCTCCACATCCTCACCAATACTTGTTACTTTCCTGTCTTTTTTCTTTTTGTTAATAGCTATCCTAGTGAGTATGCAGTTGCACCTCACTGTGATTTTGATTTAAATTTTCCCAATGAATAAGATGTTGAGCATGTGTGTGTGTATATATATATTTGTTATTTTATTGTATTTTTTAGTTTTGAGACAAGGTCTTACTTTGTTACCTAGGCTAGAATGCAGGGGCGTGATCTCTGCTCACCACAATATCTACCTCCCAGGCTCAAGCGATCCCACCACCTCAGCCTCCCAAGTAGCTGGGACCACAGGCACATGCCACCATGCCTGGCTAATTTTTATATTTTTGTTAGAGAAAGGGTTTCACCATGTTACCCAGGCTTATCTTAAACTCCTGGGCTCAAGCGATCTGCCCACCTTGGCCCCCCAAAGTGCTGGGATTACAAGTGTGAGCCACCATGTCAGGCAAACACATTTTCATGTGGCTGTTGGCCACTTGTACATCTTATCTGGATAAATGTTATTCAAGTCTTTTGCCTATTTTTCAATTGTGTTATCTCTTTGTTTTTGAGTTGTAAGAGTTCTTTACAAATTCTGCATACTAGATTCTTATTAAATATATCATTTGCAAATATTTTCCCCCACTTGGCAGACTGTCTTTTTACTTTCTTGATAATTTCCTTTGGTGCACCTGAGTTTTGTTTTTTTTTGTTGTTTATTTATTTATTTATTTTTTTGAGATGGAGTCTCGCTCTGTCACCCAGGCTAGATTGCAGTGCCACAATCTTGGCTCACTGCAACCTCTGCCTCCTGGGTTCAAGTGATTCTCCCATCTCAGCCTCCCAAGTAGCTGAAATTACAGGTACGCACCACCATGCCCAGCTAATTTTTTGTATTTTTGGTAGAGATGGGGTTTTACCATGTTGACGAGGCTGGTCTTGAACTCCTGACCTCAAGTGATCCACCCGCCTCAGCTTCCCAAAGTGCTGAGATTATAGGCCTGAGCCACCACACCTGGCCAGGTTGTAAATTTTGATGAAATTCCAGTTTACCCATTTTTTTCTTTTGTTACACATGCTTTTGGTGTCATAGTTAAGAATCTGTTGCCTAATTCAGAGTCATAAAGATTTATCCCTGTGTTTTCTTCTTAAAAAAATTTTTTTTTTGACTGTACCTGATGGCTCACACCTGTGATTCTAGCACTTTGGGAGGCCTAGGAGTGTGGATCATGAGGTCAGGACTTCAAGACCAACCTGGCCAAGATGGTGAAACTCTGTCTCTACTAAAAATACATAAATTAGCTGGGCATGGTAGCATGCACCTGTAATACCAGCTACTCGGGAGGCTGAGGCAGGTGAATCGCTTGAGCCCGGCAGGCAGAGGTTGCAGTGAGCTGAGATCATGCCACTGCACTCCATCCTGAGCAACAGAGCAAGACTTCGTCTCAAAAAAAAAATGTAGATTTTTTTTCTTTATTGAGACAGGGTCTTGCTTTATTGCCCAGGCTGGACTTGAATACCTGGGCTCAAGCAATTCTTCTGCCTTGGCCTCCCAAAATGCTGGGATTACAGGTGTGAGCCACCACACTCAGCCCCTATGGTTTTTTCCTAAAAGTTTTTAGCTCTTATATTTAAGTTGTTGACCCATTTTGAGTATATATATATGATGTGAGATAGGAGTCTAACTTCATCCTTTTGCACGTAGATATTCAGGCGTCCTAGCGCTATTTGTTAAAGAGACTATTCTTTACCTATTTAATGATCTTGGCATTCTTGTTAAAAATCAATTAACCGTAAATATATGGGTTTATTTTGGGGCCCACAGTTCTATTCCATTGGTCTGTATGTCTGACCTTATGTCAGTACCTCACTGTTTTGAATACTGTAATAAATTTTGAAATAGAAAAGTGTGAGTCCTTCCACATTGTTCTTCTTTTTTAGTATTGTTTTGGCTCTTCAGGATCTTCTGCAATTCCATATAAATTTGAGGATCACCTTTGCAGTATCTGCAAAAATGGACTTAGAACTTTGATAGAAGGGCTGAGCATGGTGGCTTAGGCCTGTAATTCCAGTGCTTTGGGAGGCCAAAATGGGAGGATCACTTGAGCCCAGGAGTTTGAGACCAGCCTGGGCAACATACTGAGACCCCTGCCAATCTCTACAAAAGGTTAAAAAATTAGTAGGGTATGGTGGTGCACACCTGTACTCCCAGCTACTTGGGAGGCTGGGCAGGAGGATCACATGAGTCCAGGAGCTGGAGGCTGTGGTGAACTGTGCTTGGCCACTGGACTCCAGTCTGGGTGATAAAGTGAGACTCCACTCCCCACCCCACCCCTCAAAAAAAACTTCAATAGGGATTACATTGACTGTAGATCACTTTGAATAATAGTGGCATCTTAACATATTAAGTTTTAATGTATTAAGTCTTATAATCCATAAGCATGGGATGTCTTTTCATGAACTAGGTCTTGAATTTCTTTCATTAATGTTTTATAATTTTCAGTGTATAAACCTTTCAATTCCTTGGTTAAATTTATTCCTACGTATAGGTATTTTATTCTTTAGGATGCTATTGAAAGTGGAATTATTTTTCTTACTTTAATTTTGGGATTTTTTTTTATTGCTGGTGTATAGAAACACAATTGATTTGTGAGTGTTCATCTTACTCTGCAACTTTGCTGAATTCATTTATTAACTCTAATATATTTTCTTCATGGATTCTTTGGGATTTTCTATCTTTAGGATCACATCATCTGTGAATAGGGATCTAATAGCCCTCCTCATCAGCAGAGGATGCGTTCCGTGATCCCCAGTGGGTACCTGAAACTGTGGATAGTACTCAACCCTGTATATATATATATATATATTTTTTTTTTCCTGTACATATGTATCTATGGTAAAGTTTAATTTATAAATTAGTCACAGTAAGAGATTAACAACAATAACTAAGAAATAGAACAATTTTAACAATATACTGAAATAAAAGTTATATGAATGTAGTCTCTCTCTCTCTCAAAATACCTTATTTTACTCTACTCATTTATTTTTGGTCCACAGTTGACCTCAGATAGCTGCAACTGTGGAAAGTGAAACTGCAGATAAGGGGAAACTTCACTTCTTTTTTGTTGACTTAGATCTCTTTTGTTTCTTTTTCTTGCCTAATTGTTCTGACTAGAACTTCTAATACCATGTTGGGTATCAGTGGTGAGAGGTGGAAAGCCTTGTCTTTTTCCTTGTCTTGGAGGGAAAGCTTTTAGTCTTTCACCATTGAATATTATGTTGTCTGTAGATCTTTTCTTTTTTCCTTTCCTTTCTTTTCTTTCTTTCTTTTTTTTTTGGGGGGGGGGGTACAGTCTTGCTCTGTCACCCAGACTGGAGTACAGTGGCATGATACTGGCTCCCTGTAACCTCCATCTTCTGGGTTCAAGCAATTCTCATGCCTCAGCCTCCTGAGTAGCTGGGATTACAGGTGCTGGCCACCAGGACTGGCTGATTTTTGTATTTTTAGTAGAGATGGCGTTTCACCATGTTGGCCAGGCTGATCTTGCACTCCTGACCTCAGGTTATCCACCTGCCTTGGCCTCCCAAAGTGCTGAGATGACAGGCGTGAGCCACCACGCCCAGTCATCTGTAGATATTTCATACACGTCCTTTATCATGTTGATGAAATTCACTTCTAGTTTTTTTCATGTTTTAATTATGAAGGGGTTGAGTTTTCTCAAATGCTTTTTTGCATCAATTGAGGTGATTATGCGTGTGGGTTTTTTCCCCTTTGTTCTCGTAATGTGGTATATTATGTTGATTGAATTTCCTATATTAAACTACCTGTGCATTTCTAGGACATCCCTCTGCAGCGCTATACATAATTCTGTGAATATGCAGCTGATTTGGGGGTGCTAATAGTTTGTAAAGAATTCTTAAGTCAGCATTCATAAGAAATACTGATCTGTAATTTTTTTTTCTTGTGATGTTTTGGGTAGTTTTGGTATCAGGGTAATACTGGCCTCATAAGATGAATTATAAAGCATTCTTTCTGTTATTTTTTTAGAAGAATTTGAGAAGGATTGATATTATTCTTTAAATGATTGATATAATTCACCAATGGAACCATAAGGTCCTAGGTTTTTCTTTGTTGGGAGGTTTTTGATTATTCATTCAATGTCTTGTTATAAATTTGTTCAGACTTTCTATTTCTTGTTGAGTCAGTTTTAGTGATTTTGTTTTTCTAGGAATTTTTCCATTTCATCTGGGTTATCTAATTAGTTGGCATACAGTTTTTCATACTTTTATGTTCCATTTTATTTCTGTAAGATCAATAGTAATGTCCCCACTTTCATTTCTGATTTCAGTTAATTGCATGTTCTCTCTTTTTTTGTCAGTCAGGCCAAAAATTTATCAATTTTGTTGGTCTTTTCAAAGAAACAACTTTAGTTTTGCTGATTCTCTTTATTGTTTTTCTATTCTCTATTTCACTTTTCTCTACTGTAACCATTTTATTATTTCCTTAGTGGTGCTAGCTATGGGTTTTGTTTGCTCCACTTTTACTAGTTCTTTAAGGTATAGAGTTGTTACTGATTTGAGGTATTTCTTCCTTTTAATTTAGGCTATTACTATAATTTTTCTCTGAACACTTCTTTCACCACATTCCATACATTTTGGTATGTTTTTGTTTTTCTCTATTTTCTAATTTCCTTGGTGATTTTTTTTTCTTTGACCCATTGGTTAAGAGTAGTTTAATTCTTAAGTATAGTCAATCCTTATTCATGGATTCCATATTTGTGAATTCACCTACTCGCTAATATTTATTTGTAATCCCAAAATCAGTGCTTGTGGTGTTTTCATAGTCGTTCACAGACATGTGCAAAGTGGTGGAAAATTTGACATTCCCAGCTGAGGATGAACCGGGCAATGATCCTTCATCTTGTTTCAACTATGATGTTGAAACAAGTATCCTTTTCACAATCTGTTTAGTGTCATGTTTTCTGCATTTTTGTGCTTTTTGTTGGTGAATTCACTGTTTAAATGGGCTCTCAATTGTAGTGCTGCTGATGTGCTGTCTAGTGTTTCTAAGTGCAAGATGGCAGGGAGGTGCCTCAAATAATATGTTTACATTAGATGTAAAATTCATTCAGGTGGCTCGGCATGGTGGCTTACACCTATAATACCAGCACTTGGGGAGGCTGAAGTGGGTGGATCACCTGAGGCCAGGAGTTTGAGACCAGCCTGGCCAACATGGTGAAACCCTGTCTCTACCAAAAATATAAAAATTAGCTGTGCGTGGTGGCAGGCGCTTGTAATTCCAGCTACTCGGGAGGCTGAGGCAGGAGAATTGCTTGAACCTGGGAGGCAGAGGCTGCAGTGAGCCAAGATCATGCCACCGCACTCCAGCCTGGGCGACAAGAGTGAAACTCCGTCTCAAAAAAAAAAAATTCACTCAGGCATGAGTTATAGTGCCTGTTGGCCATGAGTTCAGTGTTAATGAATCAATGATCGTCTGCATTTCAGAAAAGGAAGAGAAAGTTCACCAATCTGTATATAAGGACACTCCAGAAAGTAGTATCTGTACTGTATGGCCAAGAAAATGTATAGTCATGTTACTCATAGTCAGGAAAATATTAAACCCTTGTTGGGTAATTCTGGCTGGCTAGCATGTTTCAGAAGATGATATACATGAAAAATATTAAACTTGCAGCTGACGCAAGATCAGAAGGTTGGAGAAGAGTTTAAGAAATACTTTCTGGGCCAGGGGTGGTGGCTCACACCTGTAAAAAAAAAAAAGAAGAAGAAATACTTGCTATGTGTTACATAGGGAAAGGGCTACGTGGAAAAGCAGGTTTTCAGTGCTGATGATGCTGGCTTGTAGAACTGTTTTTGTCTTTAATTCTGCCATTGTTTGATTCATTTATTTTGAGGCTCTGCTCTGTTCATATATTGTCGAGGCTCTATTTCCAGATCAGACTTTGCCAATTTGAGCAGACTCACAAGGGCACAAACTCTGGCTGAAGTTTTGAAGATGCCTCAAGTAAGCTGCTGGTGACCCATCTTGTTTTCAGGGGTACAGTGAGGGTGAGGCAAAGGGCTTTTGTAATCGTTTTTTACTTAAAGTCTATTTCTTTCTTTTTTTCTTCCTTCCCTTTTTGTTTTTAAGACAGAGTTTTGCTCTTGTTGCCCAGGCTGGAGTGCAATGGTGTGATCTTGGCTCACTGCAACCTACGCCTCCTGAGTTCAAGGATTCTCCTGCCTCAGCCTCGAGTAGCTGAGATTACAGGGACCCGCCAGCGCACCTTGCTAATTTTTTGTACTTTTAGTAGATATGGGGTTTCACCATGTTGTCCATCCTGGTCTCGAACTCCTGATCTCAGGTGATCCACCCGCTTTGGCCTCCCAAAGTGTTGGGATTACAGGTGTAAGCCACTGTGCCTGGCCATATTTTCTTTTTCTATTTTTATTAATGTTATAATTTCAATAGTTTTGGAGAAACAGGTAGTATTTGGTTACATTAATAAGTTCGTTAGTGGTGACTTCCAAGATTTTGGTACACCCGTCACCCAAGCAGGGTATACTGCACCAGTGTGTAGTCTTTTTTTTTTTTTTTTTAAGAATGGAGCAATAGTTTATTTTTACACACTTTGACAAGGAGATTTTCCATAAACCACCTTTCCAGTGGAGAACAGAGAACATGAAAATCAGCCTCCAGATATCAGTAGCTGTGTCTGCTCAGGGCCGAGACTCCCCCTTGCCCATGTGGTGAGGTGGAGGGGTGTACGTCCCTTCCTTCATCAGTTTATCCCGTTGCCTCCAGATGGTATCCATACGTCTCATCGTTTTAATATGAAGTACACTCTATGAAATCATCACGTTCTATCTTGCACTCTTTCTCTGCCCGGATAGCATCGATTCCATGTGCACATTCTATCCATTCTTTTTCAAAAGCATGGCATTGAGCAGGAAACTTCTGGGGCTGTTCAGCACATTGGATTGTCCACCATCAATCTGGGTTCATGCTGAACCTTTTTGCATGTCCAAGAAAGGCATGGCGATCCGATGCTCGTGCCCTTGTCTCTTCTCTGGCCTCTGTTTCAGGACGACTAGCTTGCGACGCAGACGCCTGCTGTAAATGATGCCCGCCGTCCAGTGTGTAGTCTTTAATCTGTCACCCGCCCCAAAGTCCCTAGAGTCCATTATATCTTTATTATGCCTTTGCATCCTCATAGCTTAACTCCCGCTTCTAAGTGAGAACATACAATGTTTGGTTTTCCATTCCTGAGCTACGTCATTTAGAATAATGGTCTCCAACTCCATCTGGGTTGGTGTAAATGCCATTATTTTATTCCTGTTTATGGCTGAGAAATTGAGAAATGTCTTTTTTCATTTGAGATGGAGTTTTGCTCTTGTTGCCCAGGGTGGAGTGCAGTGGCACGATCACGGCTCACTGTAACCTTCATCTCCCAGGTTCAAGTGATTCTTTTGCCTCAGCCTCCTGAGTAGCTGAGATTATGAGCAGCTGCCACCATGCCCAGCTAATTTTTTGTGTTTTTCGTAGAGACAAGGTTTCGTCATGTCGTGTTGGTGTGGCTGGTCTCAAACTCCTAACGTCAGGTGTCCACCTGTCTTGGCCTCCCAAGTGCAGGGATTACAGGTTTGAGGCACTGTGCTCAGCCTCTTTTTTTTTTTGTTTTTTTCAGATGGAGTCCCACTTTTTTGCCCAGGCTGGAGTGCACTGGTATGATCTTGGCTCACTGCAACCTCCACCTCACAAGTTCAAGTGATTCTCCTGCCTCAGCTTCCTGAGAGCTGGGATTATGAGCCATCACGCCTGGCTAATTTTTGTATTTTGAGTTGATACAGTGATACACCAAGTTGGCCATGCTGGTCTCCAACTCCTGGGTTCAAGAGATCCACCTGCCTCAGCCTCCCAAAGTGCTGGGATTACAGGCATAAGCCACTGTGCCGAGCCTCTATCACATTTCCTTTATTCACTTGTTGGCTGATGGGCATTTTGGCTGGTTCCATATTTTTGCAGTTGCAAATTGTGCTGCTATAAACATGCATGTGCAACTGTCTTTTTCACATAGTGATTTCTTCTAAATTCCTGTTTTATTTCTTTTCTTTCTTTTTTTTTTGAGGTGGAGTTTCACTCTTGTTGCCTAGGCTGGAGAGCAATGGCCCGATCTTGGCTCACTGCAACCTCTGCCTTCTGGGTTCAAGCAATTCTCCTGCCTCAGCCTCCCAAGTAGCTGCAATTATAGGCATGCACTACCACACCTGGTTACAGGCATGCACTACCATGCCCAGCTAATTTTGAATTTTTAGTAGAGACAGGGTTTCTCCATGTTGATCAGGCTGGTCTTGAACTCCTTACCTCAGGTCATCCGCCCACCTTGGCCTCCTAAAGTGCTGGGATTAAGATGTGAGCTCAACACATCTGGCTCCAAATTACATTTAATTTTAATTTTATGTTAAACTGTCTCTAAAGACAAATTTGGGACCACTGTCCTCATTCAGATGTAAATGCAAGAAAAATAGATTTATGTGGAATTATCCTTTGTGAAAAAAATTATAGGGGCCAGGCGGGGTGGCTCACACCTATAATCCCAACACTTTGGGAGGCCAAGATGGGCAGCTCACTTGAGTTCATGAGTTTGAGACAAGCCTGGGCAACATGGCAAAACCTCATCTCTGCAAAAAGTACAAAAGTTAGCCTGGTGTGGTGGCATGTGCCTGTGGTTCCAGGTACTCAGGAGGATGACCTGAACCTAGGAGACTGAGGCTACAGTAAAGTGAGATTGTGTGACTGCACTCCATCTTGGCTGACAGAGTGATTGACACCCTGTCTCAATTAAAAATAAAAGAAAGAAATGATAAAATTTATTGCACATATCTAAAATATATAGAGACCACTCTTTTTAAGTCATCTTTGTTAGTTTTCCTTTTCTTTATGACTTCTTGGTATACTACAGCACTTAGTTCTAAGGAGAGTTCATTTCCCAATGTACACTCACTCCCTTGATGAACTTGTCCAGTCTAAGGGGTTTATATATAACCCAAATGTTCATGACTCAAATTTCTGTCTCTAGCCTGGACCTCCCTCCTGAATCCCAGACTTGTATATTCAGCTGCCTACTTGATATTTCCACTTCAGTTTCTAGTAGGCATCTCAAATGTAACATGACCGTAACCTAAACTGATTTCTCTCCCATTTCGCCATTCCACCAGCTACTGGCGGGGAGATCACTTGAGGTCAGGAGTTTAAGACCAGCCTGGCAAAACTCCATCTCTACTAAAAATATTAAAAAATTAGCCAGGCATGGTGATGCACACCTGTAATCCCAGCTACTTGGGAGGCTGAGGTGGGAGGATTGCTTGAACACAGGAGTTGGAGGTTGCAGTGAGCCAAGATCACACGACTGCACTCTAGCCCAGGTAGCAGAGTGAGACTCCATCTCAAATAAATAAATAAATAAATGTAACAGATGAATTGGTTAGTTATTCATAATTCTTCCTCTGCCATGTAATCCCACTTTAGAAATATCACTTTTATTTAATCTTTCTAATTTGTTATTTCCTTTAGTCATTAAGATCTGTAGTCTTGGCCGGGAGCAGTGGCTCATACCTGTAATCCCAGCACTTTGGGAGGCCAAGGTAGGCATATCACCTGAGGTCGGGAGTTTGAGACCAGCCTGATCTACATGGAGAAACCCCATCTCTACTAAAAACACAAAATTAGCTGGGCGTGGTGGTGCATGCCTGTGATCCCAGCTACTCAGGAGGCTGAGGCAGGAGAATTGCTTGAACCCAGAAGGTGGAGGTTGCAGTGAGCCAAGATCGGGCCATTGCACTCCAGCCTGGGTAACAAGTGAAACTCTGTCTCAAAAAAAAAAAAAGATCTGTAGTCTTTTTTATCTGCTTACTGATGAAATTCTTCTTTACTTTGGGTGCTTAAAAATTCAGAATTCTGTTATTCAATGGGGAATAAATATGGAAGTCATCATGTAGTCAGAACTGGATCAAGTGTTCCCCCCAGTTTTTTTTTTAATTTAATTTAATTTTTTAAGACAGATCCTTACTTTGTCACCCAGGCTGAAGTGCAGTGGTGTGATCTCAGCTCACTGCAACTTCTGCTTCCCAGGTTTAAGAGATTCTCATGTCTCAGCCTCCCAAGTAGCTAAGACTACAGGTGCATGCCACTACACCTGGCTAATTTTTATATTTTTAGTAGAGACAGGGTTTCACCATGTTGGCCAGACCAGTCTCGAACTCGTGATCTCAAATGATCCGCCTGCCTCGACCTCCCAAAGTTCTGCATGAGCCACTGTGCTCGCCCCCAAACTGTTTTTTCCATTAAAAAAATCTGGAGAAAACATCGTAAAAGTAGAGACTAATGATCAAAAACAAAAATAATCAATAAAAATGACCTACTCTTTTTTCAATTAGTCACCTCATCCCAGTGAAATCTGAAGGTGCCATGGAGCAGAGAAAGGGAAAGCCTCATAGCTGCTTCTTTAGCCTCTGCATCTGGCTTGATAACATTCCAACTCTCCTATTTAATAAATACCTTGGACATAGAATTGAATAAATGTAGGTTAAGTCATAGTTTCGTTGCTTCTACTTAAAATCTCTACCTTTCCCCTCCCTACCTTTAGCCCTAGCTTCTGAGACCCTGTAGGTGATTTTTTTTTCTTCATCTGTTGTGTATAAAGAACTCTTATCAGTAATTTTGTATGTTTGTACTTCCCTAGAGGGCCCAAGTTTAAAAAGAGAAGAAGGAAGCATAGAAAGACTTTTTTGAAGTTGATTTTTTTTTCTTCTTTCATTCTCTTTTTTTGCTGTCAACAGCTTTTTAAAAATTACACTTTAGGCCTGGCGTGGTGGCACATGCCTGTAGTCCCAGCTACTCGGGAGGCTGAGGCTGGAGGATCGCTTGAGTCCAGGAGTTCTGGGCTGTAGTGTGCTATGCCAATTGGGTGTCTGCACTAAGTTCGGCATCAATATGGTGACCTCCCGGGAGCCGGGGACCACCAGGTTGCCTAAGGAGGAGTGAACCGGCCCAGGTCAGAAACAGAGCAGGTCAAAACTCCCATGCTGATCAGTAGTGGGATCGCCTGTGAATAGCCATTGCACTCCAGCCTGGGCAACATAGCGAGACCTCGTCTCTAAAAAAAAAAAAAATTTATTCTTTAGGCTGAGTGTCGTGGCTCACGTCTGTAATCCCAGCACTTTGGGAGGCCGAGGTGGGAGGATCACCTGAGGTTAGGAGTTCGAGACCAGCCTGGCCGACATGGAGAAACCCCGTCTCTACTAACAATACAAAAAAATTAGCCAGGTGTTGTGGCGAGTTCCTGTAATTCCAGCTACTGGGGAGGCTGAGGCTGGAGAGTCTTTGGAACCCAGTAGTCAGAGTTTGCAGTGAGCTGAGATTGCGCCACTGGACTCCAGTCTTGGTGACAGAGTGAGACTCCATTTCAAAAAAAAAATTATACTTTATAGACTTTAAAGGCTTAAGTTCCTGCTATAGAGACAGACACCACTGTTATCTCTCACCTAGATTATACCAACAGCCTCCAATTGGTCTCCCTGTTTTTACCTTGCTCTCTTAAAATTTTAACTCTACATAGCAGCTTTACTAAAAACCCTGCAGTGGCTCCCCATTTGATTCACAATAGAAGCCAGATTTCTTATGGTGGCTTCCCAGGCTTTACTTGATCTGGCCACTGGTTACCTCCCTGACCTCTTCTGCTTGCTCTCTCTACTGTGGCCACAGCTAGCCTCCTTGCCTGTCATACTTGGTGATCAGATACTTTGCTCGCTGATTCCCCTGCCTTGTATATGCTGTTCCCACAAATAATCTGCTTGACAGGTATACTCACCTCACCTCCATTCCGTCTTGCCTCAACTCTCAACTTCTCAATAAAGCCTATGCTATCTTCTATTTCATACTGTAACCTGCCCCACTTACACTCTGAAACTCATGACCCTATTTTTATTTCTGTTTTAATTAAGGTAGGCTTGGTTATACTGTGGTAATTAATTAATCCCCAAATTGCAGTGACTTAACACAACAAAATCTTGTATCTTGGCCAGGGGTGGTGGCTTATGCCTCTCATCTCAGCACTGTGGGAGGCCAAGGTGGGCAAATCACTTGAGCCCAGGAATTTAAGACCAGCCATGGGCAACATGGCGAGATCCTGTCTCTTCAAAATACATACATAAAAAAAAAATTAGCTGGATGTGGTGGCACACCTCTGGTCCCAGCTATTCCAGAGGCTGAGATAGGAGCGTCGTTTGAGTCTGGGAGGTGGAGGCTGCAGTGAGCTAAGATCACACCACTGCACTCCAGCCTGGGGCGACAGAGCAAGACCCTGTTCCAAAAAAAAAAAGAAAAAGAAAATCTTGTGTTACATATCCATTATGCGTTAGCAAACAGCTCTATTGACCCTCAAGGACCTAGACTGATGCCCATCTTGTGATGCATCTCAACATGTGGTTTCCAAGGGTCACATCAATAGGGAAGAGAGAGTTCAAAAGAAGAGTGAAAATGGGATAAGTCAGTTTTTTCCGCAGTTCACTGGCCAAAATTAGTTGCATGACCCCAGGCTAAGTGAATCCAAAATGTAGGAGGAACACAAGGAATGTTAATGAGCATTACTATTTCTTCAACACATGTTCTCTTTTTATTTTCTCCATACGAATCAGGTTTTATTATATGGTTTATATATTTTATGTAACTTACACATATTTATATATCATTTGCATGCTTTTGTGTTTACTATGTAGTGCCTCCTCTAGCAAGAATAGAAACTTATTCTCATACTTACCTGGCAGGGGAGATACCATGATCATGAAGGTGGTTTTCCCAGGGCGAGGCTTATCCATTGCATTCCGGATATGCTGACTCCTGCTATTTCCCCAAATGTGGGAAACTCGACTGCATAATTCGTGGTAGTGGGGGACTGCGTGCGTTCGTGCTTTCCCCTGAAAAAAAAAAAAAAAAAAGAAACTTATTCTCCCAGAAAAGAATACAATTATTCTCCAAGGAATATTTAGAATATAAAATTAGTAAGACTTGATTATTGGTTGAATACAATGGATAAGGAAAGAATTAAGGATAATTCATGTTTCTCATTTGGATTACCTGGTTTTGGTGTTTCCAAATGAAATAGGGAATATCAGAGGAGGAACAAGTGTGGGTGATAGGATGATGAGTTTGGTTTGAGGTATAGTGGGTTTACCTCCATAGGGATCTCAAGGTGGAGATATGTGCAGAGTTGGATATATGATTCTTAAACCCAGGGAGATGGGTAGGTCTTCAGCATGCCTAGTAGTAGCTAAAAATTAAGAAAGGGGGCCATGTGCATTGGCTCACTGCCCCTGTAATCTCAGCACTTTGCAAGGCCAGGGTGCGTGGATCACTCGAACTCAGGAGTTTGAGACACCCATCTGTAGTCCCGGCTGCTCGGGAGGCTGAGGCGGGAGGATTGCTTGAGCGTGGGAGGTTGAGCCATGATTGCACTACTGCACATCAGCCTGGGTGACAGCATAAGACCCTGTCTAAAAAAAAGGGAAAGGTAAGACTGTCAGTAACAACTAAGGACAGAATCCTTCTTTATACAATGTTTAAGGAACAAAAAGAGGAAGATAAGCTCTTGTGCGGGAAATACAGCAAAAAATAAATGGTGCAAGGGGAACCAGAAGAGTATGAAACTATGACTATCAAGGATATTTAGAGTTTCAAGGAGAATGTGAGGGACCATGGTAAATGTAGTAGAGATGTCAACAAAACAAAACAAAAAAATTCTGCCTGTAGTTCCAGCTACTCAGGAGGCTAAGGCAGGAGGATCACTTGAGCCCAGGAGTTAAGGCAGTACTACACTATGATCACACCTGGGAATAGCCTTTGTACTCTGGCCTGGGCAACATAGTGAGAACTTGTCTCTCTAATAAACAAAACAAAACGCCAAAAAACAATTGCGTACTAAATATTTTCTACTCTTCTTAGAAGCGTACTTAACTCCCTTGCTCCTTTATTTCAACCCAATTTCTCTAACCACCTTGGCTTCAGTTTCATTGAGAAATTTGAAGTCATCAGGTATGAACAGCCCCAAATGTGCCTTCCCTTCTACCACCATGCCCATCCATCCTTTCCTCTTTCCCTCCAATCTCAGGACATTCAAAGCCAACTCTTCCACTAGTGCCATTGATACCAAGAATTGTCTACACTTTCTGTTTATGCTTTGTCCCTTTTTACAGTTTCTGCACCTAGTATTCCAGTAAAATTTTTCTCAGTAAGGGGACAATTTGAAATTTTAGTTGATGGGGCAGAAGTGAAAAACTAAGTACAAGGTGTTGAATATTGAATACAGGTAGGGGAATAGCAATATAAATTGCAGATAGCAGTCACTGATGAGGTGAGAGGGAGATAATGCCAGTGCTCACCCCCAGGCAACTGTAGACATTTACATGGACCAGATTCAGGTATATTCCAGAGGCCCTTTCATTTTGGAGGCCATATTAAAAGTATGTGTCTTACCTGTCCTCCTTCTATACCAAGCCAGTGGTTGAATCTTCATTGTAGAAGCAGAAATGAGCTAGTTCCCACAATAAAGAATGAAGACACATGAGATTTCATTCGTTTGTTCATTTGTGCAAAATTATTTCTTGAATGTCTGCTATGTGCCATACTCAGGGTTAGGTGCTGGGAATATAATGCGGAGTAGAAACACAAAGTTCTTGTTTTAGTGGCATTTATAGAATAGTGATTTGATTTGTCTTTTGTTCGTCTATCTCTAACTTAAATTTGTTTAACTAATTTTGCTTTTTTTTCCCATTTAGTATCCTCTTATATATGGACTGATTCTTATTCCCTGCTGGTGTTTTCTAGTTTGCCTAAGTAGAATTTACATGGGAATGCACTCCATTCTGGTAAGGAAAATGTTGTGTTCTTATACTTTATTTTTTATGACATTGACAGGCAATTTTATAATTTTTAATCATTTGCAAACTTACCGTAAGCCTAAGTGAGAAAATACAGTTATTGTAAGTCTTCTAACTTTGTTTGACAAAAATATCAACATGATGCTTTGTGAAGTATTAATGTAGTAGTCATGTATTTCATAGAAACAGTTTCCAGCAGTCACAATAGCCAAGTATTATAATCAAGATAACATTTCTTCCTCCTTCCAGTCTCACTTTTATTTTCCTTTGCAGTCTTTTCTGTGTCTCTCCCGTCACTGAGTCAAAACCAGCAATGTGACTACAGAAATTAAGGCGAGCTCTTAAGTATTGTTGAAGACCTAGTGACTAGAAACTATGTGAAGTCAAACTATCGAAGGGCCATTTGTATTTACATATTAAATATAGGATATCAGGGTCAGCCTGGGCAACATAGCGAAACCCCTTCTTCATACACACACAAAAAAACACACAAAATATTAGTCAGGCATGGTGGTTGATGTTGTACCCCTGTGGTCCCAGCTACTTGGGAGATGGGAGGATTGCTTGAGCTAGGAAGTTGAGGCTGTGGTGAGCCATGATCTCTCCTCCAACCTGGGCCATGGCCATAGGGTGAGACCCTGTCTCAAAAAAAGAAATATGAAGAATAGAGGCTTGACAATCATGTCATTTGAGATTTCCATATCCAAACGCATGGTGAGAGTTTGAGTCACTTGTGGAATCTTTGAGTCATTGAAAAAAAAAAAATCCAGTTGATCAGAATTCTTTGGTAATTTTTAGTGTGTATCAATGAGTTTTTGCAGAAGACATCCTGTTCCAAAAAAATGTTGAGGCTGGGCATGGTGGGTAACGCCTAGAATTCCAACACTTTGGGAAGCTGAGGTGGGTGGATCACTTGAGCCCAGAAGTTTGAGACCGGCCTGGACAACATGGGGAAAGCCTGTCTCTACAAAAAATGCAGAATATTAGACATGCCACTACACTCCAGGCTTGGTGACACAGCGAGACCCTGTCTCAAAAAAAAAAAAAAAAAAAAAATTGAGCATTTAGTTTCTCTTCACTCCTGATATTTCTGATGCTCAAAATGTTAATTTTTCTAAGAACTGTGTTAAGTATCTTCAATATATGAGGGTAAATAAGTAGCTGTGTGACCTTACTCCAGTTTTTATTATTTAAAAACTGGTTGATTAAGGTTTAACCATAAATTTCCATCAAATCTGCACACTTTTGAGAGGGAAAAAGGTGCTTTTAATACCTATCCTGGGGACAAGAGCAAAATGGGACTCTTAAAGGCAAGCCATTTCATGTTGGTTGTGATGATTAAATGTGACAATAATTGTAAAGTATTGAAGCAGTGTTTTTAGTACAGAAAGTTATTATTCTCCAAAAATGCCTTAGGCCAGGTTCAATAAATTATGCATCATCTGCTTCTCTTAGAGAGCTCTTGTTAGGTAGGATTATGTAGTCCATGTGATGAGTCTAAAGAATTACCTTAACTGTCTCTCTCTTTCTCTTTCTCCCTTCCTTTCCCTTCCCTTCCCTTCCCTTCCCTTCCCTTCCCTTCCCTTCCCTTCCCTTCCCTTCCCTTCCCTTCCCTTCCCTCCCCTCCCCTCCCCTCCCTTCCCCTCCCCTCCTCTTTTTTCTTCTTTCTCTTTTGGTTTTTTAATTAATTATTTATTTATTTTTATTTTTGAGATGGAGTCTCACTCTGTCACCCAGGCTGGAGTGCAGTGGCACAGTCTCGGCTCACTGCAACCTCTGCCTCCTGGGTTCAAGTGATTCTCCTGCCTCAGCCTCCTCAGTAGCTGAGACTACAGGCGTGCACCACCACACCCAGCTAATTTTTGTATTTTTTAGTAGAAACAGGGTTTCACCATATTGGACAGGCTGATCTCAAACTCCTGACCTCATGATCCACCTACCTCAGCCTCCCAAAGTGCTGGGATTACAAGCGTAATTTTATTTTTATTTTTAAAGAATTACCGGCCAGGCGCAGTGACTCACGCCTGTAATCCCAGCACTTTGGGAGGCCTAGGTGGGCAGATCACAAGGTAAGGAGATCAAGACCATCCTGGCCAACATGGTGAAACCCCGTCTCTACTAAAAATACAAAAACTAGCCAGGTGTGGTGTCGCAGCGCCTGTAGGCCTGGCTACTTAGGAAGCTGAGGCAGGAGAATTGCTTGAACCGGGGAGGCGGAGGTTGCAGTGAGCCGAGATTGTGCCACTGTACTCCAGCCTGGGTGACAGAGCGAGACTCCATCTCAGAAAAAAAAAAAAAGAATTACCTTAACTGTCTTAATTTAACAAACCAGGCCGGGCGTGGTGGCTCATGCCTGTAATCCAAGCATTTTGGAGGCCAAGGCGGGTGGATCACCTGAGGTTGGGAGTTCAAAAACCAGCCTGACCAAAATGGTGAAACCCCATCTTAAAAAAAAAAAAATTTAACTAACCAAATGTTTATTTCCTGCTTACTGATTTTTTATCCACTGAAAATATTTGTATTTTGCCTTTGAGTAGTCATAGTCTAAATATGCAATATGTAATAAAACAATGTAATGGAATTGTTTTCAACCAAGAGTGTACATTAGAATCACTGGGGAGAATTTTTTAAAATATTGATGCCCCAGCCGGGTGCGGTGGCTCACTCCTATAATCCCAGTACTTTGGGAGACTGAGGCAGGCGATCACCTGAGGTTGGGAGTTTGAGACCAGCCTGCCCAACATGGAGAAACCCCATCTCTACTAAAAATACAAAATTAGCAGGGCATAGTGGCACATGCCTGTAATCCCAGCTACTCGGGAGGCTGAGGCAGGAGAATCTCTTGAACCCGGGAGGCCAAGGTTGCCATGAGCCGAGATCATGCCATTGCACTCCAGCCTGGGCAACAAGAGCGAAACTCTGTCTCAAAAAAACAAAAATGCTGATGTCCCACCTCAACTTCAATTCATTCAGAATCTCTGAAGATTGTCTCAGGCATCAGTATTTTTATCAAGTTCTCCACTTGATTTTAATCTATAGCAAGGATTATGAACTTTTGGTTTCCTGGAGAAATAGGCAAAGAATGAAAAACTGTCATAGCAGGTGTGTGGAGGATGCAATGGAATTAAAGAAGAGAAAATTTCTTATTATAGGATAGGAGAAGAAAGTTTATAGAGGGGGTAGATGCCTGAGGAGAATCTCAAAGAATATATAATTGTTTGCCTGAAATGTATGTAGGAAAGATAATTCTAAGACAAGAGGATATAGTCTATAAATTCAATTTGGGATCTGGCATTAAATGAAACTTAATGATAGACAAAATCCAGTTATGAAATGCTTTATATGTTCTTCTAAGAGTTGGAATGCACACATGACGTTTATTGCGTTAGTCAATACTTTCTTAAACATTTTGTTAATTGATCACTTCTCAGCCTTTTGGCTAAGATCAAGCGTAAACATTTTGTTAATCGATTGTGTAATGTCTTTCCTTGACCTGTTATAAAAGGAATCACTTATATAAAGATAACACAAATTATAATTTTAAGTAACTTAATATTGTGGAATGGGAGACTGTCAGTTAAAATGTGTTTTGTATCTAAATAAATTTTTGTTTTGTTTTGTTTTTTGAGACAGAGTCTCACTCTGTCGCCAGGCTGGAGTGCAGTGGTGCGATCTTGGCTCATTGTAACCTCTGCCTCCCAGGTTCAAGAGTGTACCACCACGCCCAGCTAATTTTTTGTATTTTTAGTAGAGATGGGGTTTCACCATGTTGGCCAGGATAGTCTCCATCTCTTGACCTTGTGATCTGCCCACCTCAGCCTCCCAAAGTGCTGGAATTACAGGTGTGAGCCACCGCACCCAGCCTATATCTAAATAAATTTTTAAAAATATTTTTCTTGGCTGGGTGCAGTGGTTCATACCTGTAATCCCAGCACTTTGGGATGCCAAGGTAGGGGGATTACCTGAGGTTAGGAGTTTGAGACCAGCCTGGCCGGCATGGTGAAACCCCTTCTCTACTAAGAATACAAAAATTAGTTGAGTGTGGTTGGTGGTGCATGCCTGTAATCCCAGCTACTTGGGAGGCTGAGACAGGAGAATTGCTTGAACCCAGGAGGTGGAGGTTGCAGTGAGCTGAGATGGTGCCACTGCACTCCAGCCTGGGGGACAGAGTGAGTCTCAAATAAATAAATAAATAAATAAATAAATAAAATGTTTTCTTATATCTGTAACACAATAAATCATTTAAAAAGAAGAATGATATTCATTTACAAATAATTTGGTAGATTCTGCTAGATAAAACAAATTCATGTGAAGGATTTGTTCATTCATTCATTCATTTATTCATCCATCCAAAAAATATTTGAGATTGAGCAAAACATGATCTATTTCCCTAACATTTTATAGTTGAATGTTCAGCTGTATTCTCTTTCATAATTGTCTGTATCTTCTCCAGCTATTCCTATATTCCAAAGTATTCTGATTTTGAGTTATATATCATTTAGAACAATGGCTTCAAGCACTGCAACTGTGAACCCTGTCAGTTCATGACACAGTTTTTATTGCATAGAAAAGGAATAGCCCAGCTGCGCACGGTGGCTCACACCTGTAATCCCAACACTGTGGGAGGCCGAGGCGGGTGGATTGCTTGAGCTCAGGAGTTGGAAACCAGTCTGGGCAACATGGCAAAACCTTGTCGACAAAAAATAGGAAAATTATTCTAGCCGGGCGTGTTGGTGCATGTTTGTAGTCCCAGCTACTTGGGAGGCTGAAGTGGGGAAGACAACTTGAACCCAGGAGGTGGAGGTTGCAGTGAGGTGAGATTGTGCCACCACAGTCCATCCTGGGTGACAGACCCTGTCTCAAAAAAAAAAAAAAAAAAAAAATTCAAGTTCAACTGTAATCAGTTAACTAATCAAAAACAACTTAAATGACTATAAGTGAGAAAACAGATACATAAATTGTATAATATGCAGCAAAATATTACGATTGTGAAAGTGAATGACCGATAACTACATGTAATATAATGAATGAATCTTAAGTGTAAGAAGCAGATTAAAAGAGACTACTATAACATTTTAGCAAAGTTCAGAAAGAAGCAAAATGAGATAATTTTTTTTTTTCTGAGACAGAGTCTTGCTCTGTCATCCAGGCTGGAGTGCAGTGGCATGATCTCCGCTCTCAGGGTTCTAAGTGATTCTCCTGCCTTAGCCTCCAGAGTAGCTGGGATTACAGGCATGTGCCACCACACCTGGCTAATTTTGTATTTTTAGTGGAAATGGGATTTCACCATGTTGGTCAGGCTGGTCTCGAACTCCTGACCTCAGGTGATCCTCTCACCTTGGCCTCCTAAAGTGCTGGAATTACAGGGGTGAGCCACTGCGCCTGGCCCAAATTGGGCAATATTTTGCTCGAAGATGTGTGGTAGAACAATTTTTTAAATAGGTATTTATGATTGGGCCTGGTGTCTCATACCTGTGATCCTAGCTCTTTGGGAGGCCAAGGCAGGTGGATTGCTTGAGCCCAGGAGGTCAAGACAAGTTGGGCAACCTGGTGAAACTTGGTATCTACAAAAACAAAACAAAACAAAAATAAAAACAAAACCCAGGTATTTATTAAGCCAAAATTCAAGCTTGCAAATTGCTTGTGGGGAGGAATGTAAAGTGATAGGATTGAGAAACAGCACAACGGTAGATTTGACAATAGTTGTAATATTATAGTTCTTTTTTTGGGAACTGATTTCATAGATATAAATTTTATAATTTCATATACACTCTACATGTATTTTGCTATGTATCAAATATTAAATAATAAAAAATGTAAAGATAAAAACATTAAGCAACTAGTCTGGTGCTTAACCGTATTGAATATTGTTAAGAAATTACCATTGTTTTTGTTTTTCTCTTTCTTTATTATTATTTTTTTCATTAGTAATAGTAACATAAGGAAATGACCATTGTTTTTGAAGACCACTAGTATCCAAGAAAAAAGTGGTTTCAGCGCAGTGGTGAGTTTAGAGAAGAATTGGAGGTGAGGAAGTGGAGACAGTGAATATAAGCACTGATAGATTTTTCAGTAATAGAGAGTAGATCATACGGTTTTGTTTTGTTATCAGGTAGAAATATGGAACATTTCTGTATGTTGTCAGGAATGATTCAGAAGGTTATTTAATAGCTTTGTTTCCTTAAGTAAACCGTCTTCTATCCAATCTACACAATTGCTCCTCCCTAAAACTAGGAACCATCTTTGATCCCTCTCTCTCTCTCTCTCTTTCTCTCCTTTTTCACATTCAGTCCATCATCAAGTGAAACTTAATTCTTTTTTAAATTTTTTTTTTTCTTGAGGCAGAGTCTCTCGCTGTTGCTCAGGCGGGAGTGCAGTGGTGCGATCTCAGCTCCCTGTAACCTCTGCCTCCCAGGTTCAAGCGATTCTCCTGCCTCAGCCTCCCGAGTAGCTGGGACCACAGGCTGTGCGGGATAATACATAAATACATATGTATTTTTAGTAGAGACAGGGTTTCACTATGTTGCTTAGGCTGGTCTTGAGCTCCTGGCGTCAAGTGATCTGCTCACTTTGGCTTCCCAAAGTGCTGGGATTACAGGCGTGAGCTACCATGCCCAGCCACGGTCTTGTCATTTTTTTTAAACAATGTATCCTCAATCCCTAAAGTAGGGGTTGGTACTCACTAAGTATTTGTTCAATGAATGAATGAGAAAAGAAAATTACCTAGGATGTATATGTGATCATGGAGATAATAACATACATAAACACATGAAAATGAAAACCATTTCTCTGAATATTAAGTGTACTCTTTTCCCCAGAAATGAAAACGACACAATTTTAGCATAGTTTGTTCAGAATTTGAATATAAATTTGTGTATATTATATATGTAGTTAATTTATAAAAGGGTAGAATTATGAAAATAGAGATCTTTTTATTATCATTAATAGTTTTTCGTGCCTCTTATATGGTCAGTTAATAAAGTTTACTTTGAAAATTTGACAGCTTAAAAAATTTATATCTAACATTTGAAATGTCAAATATAAATTATTTTTTAAATGCCAAAAATGTTTAGTATTATACTAAACAACGATACTTTTATCTTTCCCTAGGATATTATTGCTGGATTCCTATATACCATTTTAATCTTAGCTGTCTTCTATCCATTTGTGGACCTGATTGACAACTTCAACCAAACTCACAAATATGCTCCATTAATCATCATCGGGCTTCATTTAGCTTTGGGGATCTTTTCTTTCACTCTTGACACCTGGAGCACATCCCGAGGAGACACGGCTGAGATTCTAGGAAGTGGTGCTGGAATTGCATGTGGATCTCATGTTACTTATAAGATGGGTCTAGTATTAGATCCTTCTCTAGATACATTACCTTTAGCTGGGCCTCCCATTACTATGACTCTGTTTGGGAAAGCCATGTTGCGGATCCTCATAGGGATGGTTTTTGTGCTAGTAGTCAGAGATATAATGAAAAAGATCACCATTCCTTTAGCCTGCAAAATCTCCAATATACCGTGTGATGATATTCGAAAAGCAAGACAGCACATGGAAGTTGAACTTCCTTATCGGTATATTACCTATGGAATGGTTGGTTTCTCCATCACATTTTTTGTTCCTTACATATTTTTCTTTATTGGTATCTCTTGATGGAGAAATATTGTTTATGAAAAGAAAGGAGGGTATCAGTTACTGATACCTCAAAATATATTCCAAGTAAAAGCCAGATCAGAGTTAGACTTTTGTAGGAATTTAACTTAAATAATTATTTAAGTAAATTCATAAGAGTCAGTGCATTTTATCATTGCACATCCAGATAATTGTTTTAGGTGAGCTGAGCGATTTCAATACTGAGAAAATGATAAGTATCCATTTAGAATGTTCATGTAATGTTTGGAGAGTTTTGTGTTGTTATGGATTCAACTTATATATAATATATATAAGGTACATAATATGCAGTTATATATCTGATGTATATTATATATGAACTAATATACCTAAGTGTTTTTTTTAACTATGGGAGTATATTATAAAATCAATAATAATATGCAAACAGTTGTGCCTGTGTATTTGAACTAACAGGTATGTTGTTATTAACAGATACATTTAACATTTATTTACTATGGGAGCCATTTCCTAATTGAATTGCATAATTACTAGACCAGAATGCATATGCTACTATACATTGATTTACTGCCTGTTTTTACACTGCCATTACCTTTCATGTTACCCATGATGTTGAACATGGGAGGTATTTTTAATGGACCAAATTTTAAGAAAAATTATTTTTTGAATTGTTTAGTTAGTTTTTTTAAGTTCTGTATACTGTTTTGAATGTACTTTATTTGCAACTGTTCTGGACATCAGTTTATTAATTCAGGTACTGAATTTTATTTCTTGCTAATTGTGCCTTTCTGTTGCTGAATTAAGAAATGCTATGTATACTGTGATGTAAAAATAAGACATTAACTTTATCTTAAGTTACATATAATCAGGCAAATATTTTTAAAAATGTATGTCAAGGTGACAGGCATAGAAGTAAATTGCCCTTACTCTTTAGCCTTTATTTAGAAAGAAATGTGGAATGGGCTAAACTTTCTCACCAATTTATTAGAAAGCTAAATGGATAAATACTTCCCTTTTTGTAGGTATTTTTCTGTGCGTTGTAAGTTATAGGAACAAGATATATTTTTTTGTACGTTGTCTTGATTGTTTATACTGCAGGTAGATAGTTCCAGTGAATGGAAATGTAGTTGAAATTTATAGATGGGACAATGCACATACTTCATATGTAAACAAAGCATTTTTCTAAATAATTTGGAAAGGATTGGATTTAGCACTGTTAACTTTTAATACCCATTTATTAGCTACTTAAGGTAAATTATAAAACCTGAAATTAGTGTCATTATTTTCGATCCTATTATTTTTTCAACTTTTTATTATTTTCACAGTGAAAAGTTTGCATATAGTATTAAACTATTATTTTTTCTGTCTGTGCCTTTATGTTTTGAAGTGTGGCTGTACTTACATTAACATTAAATGTATTTGTAGAAAGTTTTTCATAAAGAAGAGGATTAACTTTCCATGTAAATGAATACCAGGTATGAAATTACTGATTTTAGTGCAATATCTATATGATTATCCAGAACTATCACTTCAGATGTTTCTATTTTGGGCACCATAACTATTTGAGCTCATATTTTTATAATTCTGATTGAGAATTTAGGGGCATGGTAATTTTTACCAAAACTGAAGCTGATAATTTTAAGTAAAGCAACTAAATTTACCCTTTACATATTAGTTAAAAGGAAACCAAGGCAGGTAGAAAAATATCGGTACGTTGGAAAATGTGAAAAGAGCTTTACTTTCAAAATGTGTTTTTAATGAATTGAAGTTTAGGGACTGTTTCCTGTAATTTGGGTCTGTGCTATCCTATTAATTTTTATGTGTAGCTTAAAAGGTATTTGAAAATGTTCCATTTCTTTGTGTTTTATTATTTTCTGTCCTATGACAGTTCTATGCTAAATGTATTTTAAAATAAAAGCCAAATTGAAGATTGAAGAAGGTTTTGCTTTGTTTTGTTTGTCTTCCAGGCAATTGTTTCTGTTTTATGTGGTAGAGAGTTTAAAAATATGTCTTGGATTTTCATTCTAGCACGTTTCCTCTGAAGCGTTTTGTTCAAAATCAAAGTGCTCTTTTGGCAATGCAAGACACTGAAGAAATTCTTTGAGGTACAAACTGACTTTGGCTCCATTTATGATTATCTCTAACATTGTACTTTTAGTAAAAAGTTTCATAATACTTCTTTTAAAAAGCCTATGCACAAAAAACCCCCAAATTTAAAAATTTTAAAAAGGAAATAAAAAATAAAATTATGCACAAAAATGTTTCAGTAACATTTGTGACTAATATTATTGTAGGTAGTATACTGCTTTTCCATGAATGTCAAGGATAAATCATAAAACTAGGAAGAGGTACTTTTCAAGCAGAAGAAAACATAGGGACATTTTATTTTCTAATTTTAAAATGCCATGATGGACTGGGCATGGTGGCTCACACCTGTAATTCCAGCACTTTGGGAGGCCATGACAGTAGGATCATGAGGTCAGGAGTTTGAGACTAGCTTGATCAACATGGTGAAACCCCGTCTCTACTAAAAATACCAAAATTAGCTGGGCATGGTAGCACACACCTATAATCCCAGCTCCAGCTACTCAGGAGGCTGAGGCAGGGGAATTGCTTGAATCTGGGAGGTGGAGGTTGCCTTGAGCAGAGATCGTGCCACTGTACTCCAACCTGGGCGACACAGCAAGACTCCGTCTCAAAAAAAAAAGTCATGATGTGTGAAATACAAAAACCAGGTCTGCCAGAAACTAATTATATGACCTAATATAAAACAATGCTACTTCAAGATTGACACAATTATTTTTATTTTGTAGCTTTCTTTACAAGTAATGTTTATTTTATATATATATATATATATATATATATATATATATATATTTCAAAGACAACATAAAAAATGAATTCAGTGAAATGAGAATTTAAAAGCAAATTTTCTCTGACCCTCTCTGGTACTCCCTTAAAGGCAAATTTTTACAAAGCCTTCAATAAAGATGAGTAAATACTAAAGTAGTTTCTCAAAATATATAATCAACAAAAATTTTTAAAGGCTCCTCAAGTGAAGCAATGGGAGTGGAGAAAGATATAATCACACAATTTTATATGACAAAAATTTTGTATTGGTAAAACAATTTTATTCTTGTTAACAAGGAATTGTTTATTCTAGATTTAAAACCTAACTTGGGAAGCTGAGGTGGGAGGATCACTTTAACCCAGGAGGTGGAGGTTGCAGTGAGCTATGATCATGCCACCAGGTTCCAGTCTGGGTGACAAAGCAAGACTGCCTCTGAAAGAAACAAAGGAACAAACTTTTACACTTGAATTTTGTTTGTGGTTACATAAGTTATACATAGCACAATAAAAATTTTAACATGCTGATTGTAAAGGACTTTTAGAAAGCTCTTAATTGTTAAGCTCACTAGATCACTTTATAAAGAAACAGCCATTCCTTGTGAGACACAGGAGAGAAATTTCAAAGAAAAATAAACTTTTTACAAAATAAAAATGTTTAAGGAAATAAATGTGTTTATTTGTTTGTTTGTTTGTTTGTTTGTTTAGGGATAGGGTCTTGCCTTCTCACCCAGGCTGGGGTACAATGGCATGATCACTGCTCATTGCTGCCTCCACCTCCTGGGCTTAATCCGTCCTCCTACCTTAGCCTCCTGAGTAACTGAGACTACAGGCATGTACCACCATGTTTGGCTAATTTTTCTGTTTTTATAGAGATGGGGGTCTCACTATGTTGCCTAGACTGGTCTTGAACTCCTGGGCTGAAGCAATCCTCCCACGTCAGCCACCCAAAGTGCTGGTATTATAGGTGTGAGCCACTGTGCCAGGCTAGAAATGTAATTCTTAAGTTTCGACTAGCTGGCTTTTCTGAATTTGCCCTTCCCTTGCCTCCTTTCTCTCCCAGATATGGGATTCTGTATCTGATAGCAGCAATCTATAAGCAGAATAAAATGTACTTTGATAACTATTGTACTGACTGTTCATGCCAAAAACCCTTAGTAATTGTGAAAGCTCTATTGCCTATAAATATGAAAACCAGATTATTTCATTGCTCCAGAGCCCCTAAGAGACTATTTCATTTTTCCTTTCATCATTTTTAGTTTTGTTGCACTTTCCATGGATAGAAAGCTCATTCTCTGGTACAGCAACAGGATCTGATAATATTTTTGTTTTTTAAGGATTTTTTTTTCCTGTTTTCTAAAAATCAAGTGAATTTTAAGTATTTTTTATATGACATTTTCTTAGCAGATAGAAAATGGATTCTTTTTTTTTTTTTTAAATTCCCACAATAGAATTAAATTATTAGCCCCTCAATATTTACATGAAAAGTGACAAAATCCTTACTAGATTAGGATTTTCCTGGCCAGGAGGTGGCTCACACCTGTAATCCCAGCACTTTGGGAGGCCAAGGTGGGTGGATCACCTGAGGTCAGGAGTTTAAGACCAGTTTGACCTACATAGCAAAACCCCGTCACTACTAAAAAAAATACAAAATTAAAAGACAAAAATAAATACAATAAAAAAAACAGGTGAGCATGGTGGTGAGCACCTGTAATCCCAGCTACTCAGGAGGCTGAGGCAGGAGAATTGCTGGAACCCAGGAGGTGGAGCTGAGATTGTGCCATTGCACTCCAGCTGGGCAACAAGAGTGAAACTCCGTCTCAAAAAATAAAAAATCCTGAGCTGGGGTTTATCCTTTGTCCTAAATTAGGAGGCCTCTTAATTGTAGTATCTGTCTATCAGTGAAATCTGTCACTGTATGAGTCTGTTCTCATGCCGCTATAAAGAACTGCCCAAGACTGAGTAATTTATAAAGGAAAGAGGCTTAATTGACTCACAGTTCTGCATGGCTGGGGAGGCCTCAGGAAACTTACAGTCATGGCAGAAGGCTTCACAGGGTGGCAGGATGGAGTGAGAGTGAGTGGTGAGTGAAGAGGGAAGCCCCTTATAAAACCATCAGATCTCATGAGAACTCACTCATGATCATGAGAAAAGCATGGGGGAACTGCCCCCATGATTCAAGTATCTCCACAGTCTTGCCCTTGACATGTGGGGATTATTACAATTCAAGGTGAGATTTGGGTGGGGACACAAAGGCAAAGTGTATCAATCACAGTCTGTAACTATGTTTTATTTACTTTTAAAAATTTTCTGTCTTTATCCCTATGATGTAAGCTTCATAAGGAAAAAGACCTTGTGCATCTTTTTACTTCTGGATCCCTGGGACACAATAGGCATTCAATTAGTATATGTTGAATGAATTACATGATTATTCAATCCTTAGGCTTCAATATGCACATTTTTCTGGAGAAAAAATCTGTAACATTCATTGGATTCTCAGAGATTAATGATCTAAAAATTTTAATATTGCTTAATAGTCTACCTGTTTTAAAAGTTTAGGTTGTAAATGAATGCTTCCAATTTAGCATGGATTTTGTCACTTTTCTTGCAAATATTGAAGGGCTAATAATTTAATTCTAGGAAAGTTTTGTATGTAATTACTACAATACCCTATTGTTTGAATGTGATTTGTATTTGAATTAGTTTTAATATTTTATTTTTTTAGACTTGAAATCAAATCTGAAAAGAAAATATTCTGTATATGTAGGGTTATAACTTTTAGTTTCTAGTAATAAATAATTATGTTCTTGAGAATTTATTTTGTACAGTTGATCTTTAATTTTTCATATAACCAGCTACCTCATTTAAAAATTTGAAGTGATATTTATAATTAAAATTTAGATAAAATATATTTAGAGCTTAAATATCAAGTGTTTTTTGTTTTTTTTTTTTTTGTTTTTTTTACTTCAGTGAAGTGAAAGGCTACTCTGGTCTCCAAAGGTCTCCAGGCTCAAATTCATAGGATCAGTGGGGTTGGTGACAATAAGATGGATTTTAATTTTCCTACTATCTAAAGGGTTTTTCTCCTATTTCATCTGGGTTAATTTAAGGGGAAAAATTCACCAAACTCATTTTAATGCACAGTAATTTTGCTCATTTTTGGTTGATATGGTTTGGATTTGTGTCCCTACCCAAATCTCATGTCAAATTGTAATCCCAGTGTTGGAAGAGGAGCCTGGTGGGAGGTAATTGGATCATGGGAGCAGATATCTTTCTGGCTGTTCTCTTGATAGTGAGTGAGTTTTCGTAAGATCTGATTGTTGGCCGGGTGCGGTAGCTCATGCCTGTAGTCCCAGCACTTTGGGAGGCCAAGGTGGGTGGATCACCTAAGACCAGCAGTTCAAGAGCAGCCTGGCCAACATAGCAAAACCCCATCTCTACTAAAAACAAAAAATTAGCCAGGCATGGTAGCACATGCCTGTAATCCCAGCTACTTGGGAGGCTGAGGCAGGAGAATCGCTTGAACCTGGGAGATGGAGGTTACAGTGAGCTAAGATTGCACCACTGTACTCCAGCCTGGGCAACAAGAGTGAAATTCTGCCTCAAAAAAAAAGAAAAAAGACCTGGTTGTTTAAAAGTATGTAGCACCTCACCCTCCACCCTCTCTTCCTCCTGCTGCAGCTGTGTAAGACGTGCCAGCTTCCCCTTTACCTTCTGCTATGATTGTAGGTTTCCTGAGGCCTCCCCAACCATGCTTCCTGTACATCCTGTGGAACTGTTAGCCAATTAAACCTTGTACTCAGTCTTTGATAGTTTTTTTGTTTGTTTGGTTTTTGTTTTTGTTTTTGAGATGGA
Source organism: Cacajao melanocephalus (assembly GCA_963573385.1). Taxonomy (NCBI): domain Eukaryota; kingdom Metazoa; phylum Chordata; class Mammalia; order Primates; family Pitheciidae; genus Cacajao; species Cacajao melanocephalus. The sequence continues at coordinate 159,745 of CAUYLG010046164.1, forward strand.
GTCTTGCTGCCACCAAGGCTGGAGTGCAGTGGTGTGATCTTGGCTCACTGCAACCTCTGCCTCCCAGGTTCAAGCAATTCTCCTGCTTCAGCCTCCCGAATAGCTGGAACTACAGGCCTGAGCCACTGTGCACAGCTAATTTTTGTATATTTAGTAGAGACAGTTTCACCATGTTGGCCAGGCTGGTCTCGAACTCCTGACCTCAGGAGACCTGCCCGCCTCAGCCTCCCAAAGTGCTGGAATTACAGGTTGTGAGCTACCATAACCAGCTTCCGGTAGTATTTTATAGCAATGCAGGAACAGACTGATACGCTGGTTGAAAACTGTGGTAATAATCTTAAAGAAACTGAGTACTAATCCTGCAACATTTGTCATCATAAAATGTTTCAAATAGCTTTACAAATAAGAATTTTTAAATATTTGCTTCTTAGCAGTATATTCTCAAAATCTTGTTTAAAGTATTCATTAACAAAGGGTGTAAATTTTTAAAATAACAAATTGATTTATAAATATTTACAATCAGGAGAAGGGCAATAAAAAAATAAATATCATTAATTGATTATAAACCCAGATTTGGTATTTATATCTGAAATATGTTCTACCTTTTCTAAAAATAAATTGTTGTTTTTACTTTCCCACTATGCTCTTGTGCTCTCTCTCTCTATATGTGTGTGTATATATATATATATATATATATTATATATATATATATATTTTTTTTGAGATGGAGTTTCGCTCTTGTTGCTCAGGCTGGAGTGCAATGGCATGATCTTGGTTCACTGTAACCTCTGCCTCCCAGGTTCAAGCGATTCTCCTGCCTCAGCTTCCCAAGTTGCTGAGATTACAGGCATGTGCCACCATGCCCAGCTGATTTTGTATTTTTAGTAGAGATGGGGTTTTTCCATGTTGGTCAGGCTAGTCTTGAACTCCCGACCTCAGGTGATCCACCCACCTCAGTCTCCCAAAGTGCTGGGATTACAGGTGTGAGCCACTGCGCCTGATCTCTTTTAAAATATTATTAGCAGATAATCATGTGGAATCTTCTTGAATACTTAAATACTCAGGCCAACTATAACTTTATGAGGCACTCGATTTCATGTTGAAATGTTCGCAGTGAAACAACATTTTAATGGGCTAAGAGCAATGTGGTAAGCGCAGAGGATACATTTTAGGTAGAAGAAATTGGATGAACCTGGCCAGGCACAGTGGCTCACACCTGTAATCCCAGCACTTTGGGAAGCTGATGCAGGTGGATCATTTGATGTCAGGAGTTTGAGACCATTTTGAGCAACATGGTGAAACCCCATCTCTACTAAAAATGCAAAATTAGCTGGGCGTGGTGGTGCGTGCCTGTAATTCCAGCTACTGGGGAGGCTGAGGCAGGAGAATTGCTTAAACCCAGGAGGTGGAGGTTGCAGTGAGCCTAGATCACACCATCGCACTCCAGCCTGGGCGACAAGAGCAAAACTTTGTCCCGGAAAAAAAAAAAAAAAGAAAAGAAATTGGATGAATTGAAGCATGGAAATGGGAATGTGTTAGACCAGTTTGACAAACAAATGGCAGTTTGGCTGGAGCACCAAGGTACCTGCAAGGGAGTAGTAAGACGTAAAGTTAAAAAGCTTGTTAAAATACCCAGTCAACAATAGGTTTGGTGAAGTGTTTTCTTCCTTTGCCAGTAGAAGGGCTGCACTATTACTAGTAGTTTTTGATATATACTTAGTTACTAAGTGTTTCATTTTTTGTTTTTTAAAATCTGTGATAATGGAACAATTACATGTTTACTTATTAAGAGGAGAAATAAGGCAACTTTTATATTAATCCTAGATTTTATATGAAAAATCCCAAAACTGTGAATTTGGGGGACATGGTATTGTGACTGTTACAATTGCTGTTATTTACAATAGGACGCCCAAGGATGTTAGGAGAACTTTGGATGTGAATCTATGCTTCCCTCACCTTCCAAGCCCTCACAAGAAGGTTGTATAACAAATTAATGACATACCTGGAAACCTATGCACAGGCCATGAGGATTGACATCATGAGGTAAGAGTCTGCAGACCTAGCTACTTTTATACAGACCAGGAATTTACAATGTGTTCTACAGGTAAGGCAAGCTTCCCAGATTCGCAGGTATGCTCTGGGAATAAAGTTGGTGTTTGTAGGAAAATAGCCTGTTGCATGGTAAGAGTGATACCATCTTGAAGCAAAACCTCCATAATGACTAATGTTGGTGCCTACCAGAGGGTTCTGCAGCAAGTTCTCTAAACAATGCCTGTAACAGCTCTCATTAAGATGCTTATCTGACCTCCCCAACGGTCACAAGTTGCTGCAAGAAAGTAACCAGATGCACATGTCTTTATCCTGAAGGCTTTATTTTTTTAAGTCGGAGTTTCGGAGTTTTGCTCTTGTTGCCTGGGTTGGAGTGCAATGGGGGATCTCGGCTCACTGCAACCTCCGCCTCCCAGGTTCGAGCGATTCTCCTGCCTCAGCCTCTCCAGTAGCTGGGATAACAGGCATGCACCATCATGCCTGGCTAACTTTTTGTATTTTTAGTAGAGACAAGGTTTCTCCATGTTGTTCAGGCTGATCTCGAACACACGACCTCAGGTGATCCGCCCTTCTCAGCCTTCCGAAGTGTTGGGATTACACGCGTGAGCCACCATGCCCGGCGCTTTTTATTTTTTTATTTTATTTTATTGATTGATTGAGAGAGTCTTGCCCTGTTGCCCAGGCTGGAGTGCTGTGGTGCGATCTCGGCTCACTAAAACCTCCACCTCCTGGCTTCAAGCGATTCTCCTGCTTCAGCCTCCTGAGTAGCTGGGATTACAGTCCAGCACCACCGTGCCAGGCAATTTTTTTGTATCTTTAGTAGAGATGGATCATGACCTCGTGATTTGCCCGCCTCAGTCTTCCAAAGTGCTGGGATTACAGGTGTGAGCCACTGCGTCTGGCTTTTTTTTTTTTCTTTTTTTGAGACAGGGTCTTGCTCTGTTGCCCAGGCTGGAGTACAGTGGCGTGGTCTCGGCTCAGTGCAACCTCTGCCTCCTAGGTTGAAGCAATTCTCATGCCTCAACTTACCGAATAGCTGGGATTACAGGTGTGCCACCATGCCCAGCTAATTTTTGTATTTTTAGTATAGACAGGGTTTCACCATGTTGGCCAGGCTGGTCTTGAACTGTTGACCTCCAGTGATCTGCCTGCCTTGGCCTCCCAAAGTGCTGGGATTACAGGCCTGAGCCACCACACCCAGCCCAAGGCTTGCTTTCTAAAGGATAATTTCTGGAGGGCGGGTGTGAGAACCCATCATCTCACAGTCACTTGAGACATTGCTTATGTTTTCAAATCCCTGTGAAATATTTTCTTTCTGAGAAACTGGATTTGTCAGCCTTATTCTTTGGCCTTTAGGGATAGGTTTGAATATACCTGCTGCTCACTGTGGAACCATATTCTTGAACTTATTTCTTATCCTACCATACTTAAGAGACCATGACATTCCCTCTGCATTGAGATCAGACCTGACCACACATCTGGTTAATCTCAACTGCTGCTGAAGATTGTGGAATGGGTGTAGGAATGTTTGCTAACAAAATCACGGAGATACCTCGAATATGTTCTTCTGCCTCTGTGAAGTAATCCACATTACATCCATAACCACCTAGATTTTTCCTGATTTAGTATTCCAGAAAGGCTTACGGCTTCCTCATTAGTTTGTCTATTACCTATAAAAAAGAACATGATGACCACAAAGGACATGATGAGCACACAGTGACCATAACTGGCCCACAAACATGTCACTAGCCATTGCAGATCTGTAAAGATAGCCACTCCTTATCTATCAACCTGAGAAATTCCCATTTCAAAGAAACTGTTGGTGACTCTTCCATGAGATAGTTCCATAAGTAGGGAGGAAAGATTACAGATTTCTGCCTTTGGGGAGCTTTAAGCTTTTCCAAGTCATGATATATTATACCATATTCTTGCCCTTGCAAGTCTGTTATAAAACAGACTTCAGATTTGTGCTTGCAAACAGTGGCATTTTCCAAATCCTAACAAACCACTTTATAGACTTCTTGTGAAAATGTTTGTATTGAATTCTATTCTTTGTGAAGATGCTGGTGCTAAACCTGTAGTGACTTTCATGTTCCCATTCTGTGTCTTTTCTTTTTTTCCCCTAAAAAATACAGTGAGGCTGGGTGGGTGGCTCATTCCTGCAATCCCAGCACTTTGGGAGGCCAAGAAGGATGGATCGCTTGAATCCAGGAATTCAAGGTCAGCCTGGGTGACACAGTGAAATTCTATCTCTACTAAAAATATGAAAATTAGCCAGACATAGTGGTGCATACCTGTAGTCCCAGCTACTCGGGATACTGAGGCAGTAGAATCATTTGAGCCCAGGAGACGGAGTTGCAGTGAGTCCAGATCACACCACTGCATTCCAGCCTGGGTGACAGAAGTGAAAACCTGTCTCAAAAAAAAGTGTCTAACTGAAGTCAGAGGACCAGGATTTTTGTTTTGACTTTGTTTTGTCTTGGATTATGATTGTCAATTCCTTCAACTAGGTACTAGCACCAGAATGATAAATGGTTTCCTCACAGATAAAATGAAGAGGAAAGACTTGATGTTCTGTAAGAGCCCCTTCACTATTAAAATTTAATAAACTCTATTAGATCAAGTGTGCCAAAAGAAATGAGTATTTGTGTTTCTATTAGGATTGTAGAATTTAACAAAAAGAATTGTAATGCACTTTCACTTTGGGAATAGAGTGGGGAGAGCATGTCTTGTCACTGAAGCAACATTTCCCTCTTTCCCTGTCTATAAAAAGTTTGTATATACAGCCCCCCCAAGGAAATTAACAAGTTTCACCAAAGACACAATAAGATAATTGCTTTAGAAGAGTCAAAACTTTTGTTTAAATCACAAGGTTTAATAAAGTAACTAATAGGTCACTTTACCTAAGTGACCTAATTCAACCTACTACCTAAATAGTTCTGAGCTGAAGTGGCCCTAAACAGATAGTTATTTGTTTAAAAAAAAGGGAGGCTGGAGATAGAGGGACAGATTAGACACCAAAGACCTTAGTAATTCTAGAATTCATTCAACAAATCTTGCCAGCTACAGAGATGGATAGGTAAAGAAAAAAGAGAAGAAAATCTCCTTTAGAAATCTCATTCAGAACTAAGAAAAGAGAATGCTGGAAAAAGAATGTAAAACTACCTCATAAAGCTCATATGAACTTTACAGAATTATATATTTTGGAAAATGAGATGCTCGTAACAAATTCAATTTTTAAATTGCAAATCACATTATTTATAAAGGTTTTTTGTTTTTTTCAAATAAGCAGGACATTGGGAGGCTGAGGTGGGCGAATCACCTGAGGTCAGGAGTTCCAGACCAGCCTGAACAACTCGGTGAAATCCTGTCTCTACTAAAAATACGAAAATTAGCCAGGTGTGGTGGCACGTGCCTGTAATCCCAGCTACTCGGGAGGCTGAGGCAGGAGAATTACTTGAACCCAGGAGACAGAGGTTGCAGTGAGCTAAGATCGCACCACTGCACTCCAGGCTGGACGACAGAGCAGAACTCCGTCTGAAGACAAACAAACAAAAGAACAAAGAATCAGTACCTTTATTAGAACATTTCTAGAATGTAACAATGCCTATTGCAGGAACTCTTTTTTTTTCATTTCGTAAGAAATTCTGCTAGAAAACATGAGGTTATTCTTGAATGTCAGTCAGCTGTTTTTTTATATAGTGAAATTATTTCATGGAAATGAGAAGTTACTTGCCATGAAAAATTACACAAGATATCTATAGATACATTGCTGGTTTTTTTTTTTTCTTAATTCAAATGTCAAGAACAGCAAAAATCCTCTTTTTAGTATAGCCGTTATGGAAAACCGTGTGGAGTTGTTTAAAAACTAAGAATAGAACTACCATATGATCCAGTAATCTCACCACTGAATATATATGCTAAGGATTTGAAATCAGTATATCAAAGAAATATCTGCACTCCCAAGTTTGTTGCAGCATTACATACATTAGCCTAGGTGTCCATCAGTGGATGAGCAGAAAGAACATTTCAGACAAGAGGAATAAGTCCAAGAGATCTATTTTAACTCATGATGACTATAGTTAATAGCAATATATTATATACTTGGGAAAAAAGTCCCGCTTTGCCCACTATAATAATTGTATTCTCCTCCCAGAAGTAACTGCCGTTGCCAGTTTGGAGTATATATTCTGTGTGTGTGTATGTGTGTGTGTGTGTGTGTGTGTGTGTGTGTGTGTGTATGTGTCTGTGTTTATGGATTTACATATGTTGAAATATATAATTGTGTTTAATAAAGTTTGGGTTTTTAAAATAAAAATATATTGTACTTATTCTGCATGACCCCTCCCCACACTCCCACACACCCCCCTTTGTTTAAATTAATGATGTCTTTTGGAGTTCGTATAGGATTTCTCTCCTGGAGTTATCTTTATCCTGAAACATCAACTTTTCCCAGTCTATGAAATCACTCCTAACAGTACACAGACATGCTCTATTCCATGTCTCTGTTCTCCTCTACTTCCTCCTCTTCTTCTTCTTCTTCTTCTTCTTTTTTTTTTTTTTTTTTTTTTGCTCTTGTCGCCCAGGCTGGAGTGCAGTGGTGCAATCTCAGCTCATTGAAACCTCCACCTCCTGGGTTCAGGCGATTCTCGTGCCTCAGCCTCCCTGGTAGCTAGGACTACAGGCGTGCACCACCAGGCCCGGCCAATTTTTGCATTTTTAGTTGGCCAGGCTGGTCATCTGGGCAGATCACCTCCTGACCTTAGGTGATCTGCCCGCCTTGGCCTCCCAAAGTGCTGGGATTACAGGCATAGCCACTCTCCAGGCCTGGAGATAGTTTAGAGCCTTCACAATACGTGTTTCATCCCACAGACAAACACCAATCAACAGCGTTTTCCTGCCGGGTTATGCTGTGAAGCCCTAGAATTGCCATGACCAATTAATGAAGTCTGCCTAAGGAAAGAGAGAGAGGAGACAGAAGACAATGGAGCCAATGAAAAGGACCCTAAAATCCACAGTGGTAGGGAGAAGAGAGTTTCCAGAACAAAGTGATCAATAAATAACGTCAAACACTAACAGAGAGATTCAGGCTGAAGGCAGACATCTTACATGAGTTTCTTGTTTACCTTTAAGAGAATAATTTCAATGGTATATGTGGTGGTGGCAGTAGTCAGATTATAATGAACAAACGGGAAAATGGAGTTGAGGAATGAAATGGTAAGTACGTATCTGAGGTTAAGATTTATGAAATAAGTAGATAGTACATGCTAGAATAATTTTATTATACTATTTATTACACTGTATTATATTTTATTATACTATATATTTTTAATCCTCATGAAATCTAAGATTGGACTATCTGAATCAGGAAGAATGTAAAACCTAAAGTAAACAATATCTGCCAAATGACTGTAGCACCTGATGTTAAGTAATAGATTTTAGTACCATTAATCTACTTTTTCTTCTTTTCCTTTTTTTTTTTTTTTTTTTTTAATATTTGTTGAGATACGATGTCACTTTTTGCCCAGACTGGAATGCATTGATGCAATCTCAGCTCACTGCAGCCTCCACTTCAAGCCATCCTCCCACCTCAGCCTCCCAAGAAGCTGGGATTACAGGCACATGCCACCACGCCCAGCTAGTTGTTGTATTTTTAGTGGAGACAGGGTTTCACCATGTTGCCCAGGCTGCTCTTGAACTCCTGGGCTGAAGTGACCCGCCTGCCTTAGCCTCCCAGAATTCTGGGATTACAGGCCTGAGCCACCATACCCAGCCATGAATCTACTTTTTATCTCACATTTGTCAAACAACAGAGAGAAGCTATTAGGGAATCTTGGCAAGGGAATTAGCTGAACTACCTGGAGCAGTGATTCTTAATATGCATCATCAGCATCACCTGGGAACTTGTTAGAACTGCAGACTCCTGGGCCCCATCTCAGGCTGACTGAATCAAAAACTTAGGGGCCAAAGACCAAGTGCCTTGTTTAATGACCAAGCCCGCTAGGTCATTCAGATGCACACTCAAGTTACTGTCTTGAGTTTCTCATTAAATAAACCACATACTTATGAAGTTACTAATCCACTTGGTTGGGCTGACCTAGATTCTCTAATGCCAAACCCTTTCAAGTGGTTGGGGTGGACTAACAGTCTTTTAGGGGTATTGAGGACCAGACTGGCCAGCTGTTATCTATTAAAAACCATTTGAACTGGAAAAAATATCATTTTTCACACTGGGGACCTAAAAATTCCCTTTGAAATCTGCAATCCCAAGTAAGAGGACCTCCTCTCTCTAACCCTCTACGACTTGAACTCAGAAGTCTCAGGCATACAGAGCCAATGCCTAACATGTCAAAACTGCACACAATAATTTATGACATATTTGTGAGGAACATAGTTTTGTTAAGTTTTGGCTCACTGCCTATTTGCAGCACCTGCCCTGCAAAAAAATAAATAAAATCTTCTCTTTTTAAAATAATGGTTTATTTGTTCATCTATTACATTGCTCCATTACATATTACACTGCATTTCAAAGTAATCAGATCCCTTAAAAAGATCCCTTCCCCTAGAAAGCATGCTACTCTTGCTGAGTTCTCCCTTTCAGCTGAACCTGTGCTCACTACCCGAGGCCCTACCTTGTCTTCTCTGCTGACTGTGATTTGGTCCTGGTAATTTCCACCATCCAGTCCATGCTATGGGCATGAAGGTGGAAGTGGCAGCTTTGCATTCACCAACATTGCATGGCAAGGGAAGGTCTAAGGCAGAACCTCACCATTTAGATCAATAATTGTGTGATTTTATGTTGGTATAACTGGCCAAGGTCACTGATTTTTCATTTTTTTAAGATAAAAATGGAAAATGCTCTTTAATAATCAACATTTTTTTTTAATGAAAATTCCAGGATACTACACAGGCACTGAAAAAAGAAAAGAAAAGAAAATTGTAGTACTGGTTCAGTAAACATCTGCACCATCACTTTCAAAGCATTTTTTACACCCTTAAGAGTGACATCTTTGTTCCTACTCCTAAATTTACTTTGCCTTGTAACTGTATGACTCTCTAAATGACCCATGGTTAAGAATTATCATGTAACTTTGAAATGGTTGGTGGTCTTTATGATTCAGTTTTAAATTCATGTCTTTAACATTTATAATTCATTTTTAATTTTCTAATGTTTTAAATCTATTGCCACCAATAACATGCAGGTGCATTATTCTTTTTCTTCCCTAAATCCAAATTTTAATTAATGCTGAAAAATCACACATCACTAATGGTAGTTAATAATCGTATAATAGCATAAACTACCACATTTCTAATAGTCTTCTAAACGTTTATCAACATTTAAATTGACAGTGTTTTATTGAGGCACTGCCAATATAAAACAATAATTTCCCTTTTCTCAAAAATATTCGTTGTAAATCATTTGGTTTCGGAGAGAGGAGGCACTTTGGGAGACCAAGGCGGGTGGATCACTTGAGGTCAAGAGTTCGAGATAAGCCTGGCCAACTTGGTGAAACCTCATCACTACTAAAAATACAAAAATTAGCCAGGTGTAGTGGCATTTGTGTAATCCCAGCTACTCGGGAGGCTGAGGCAAGAGAATTACTTGAACCCAGGAGGCAGAGGTTGCAGTGAGCCGAGATCATGCCACTGCACTCCAGCCTGGCAACAAAGCAAGACTGCATTTCAAAAAAAAAAAAAAAAAAGGAGTCTGTTTTCACATTGCTGAAAAAAATAAAAAATATAAACAGGAAGAGAGAGGAAAATGTTTACACAAGTTTATATAAAACTCCATTTAGTGGTTTCAATAATGTGTATTTGCTGGGCACGGTGGCTCGTGCCGTAATCCCAGTACTTTGGGAGGCCAAGGCGGGTGGATTACCTGAGGTTGGGAGTTCAAGAATAGCCTAACTAACATGGAGAAACCCCATCTCTACCAAAAATACAAAAGTAGCTGGGCGTGGTGGCACATGCCTGTAATACCAGCTGCTTGAGAGGCTAAGGCAGGAGAATCGCTTGAACCTGGGAGGCAGAGATTGCAGTGAGCCGAGATTGCGCCACTGCACTCCAGCCTGGGCAACAAGAGTGAAACTCCGTCTCAAAAACAAGCGTATTTATCTAGGCAGGAAGGGCTCTAAAGTCAAAAAACAAAAACAAAACAAAAAAAGTATATTTAATAAACTCAATTTCTTCTAACATTCACTGAACAAACTGAAGTTTCTGACTTCCCTCTAAATTTATTCTATTTCCAAATCAGCACTTTACTTTCTGTTGCGCAAGCCTTCCTTAAAGCCCCAAACTCAAAATATTTTACTTTAAAGGTATTTCTGTTGCAGAATAAAACCCCACTAATTTGTGCCATAATAATTATAAAAGTGAACAGCTGGAAAGAAATGCACAACTCTCATGCTATTGGAGCTTAAGATTCCCATGAAGAATCTCATCTGCTCAAGAACTGAGCAGAGGTGAAGAATGTTTTTCCAGGTCTAATACAAATCAATAGCAAGAGGATGAAGACTTTCCAGTTGTTAATTGTTAATTACCAGTTCAAACTATAACAGTCTGAAACGTACTACATATTACCAGCTTGGAAATTACCTTTTGTTGCCAGACTTCAATAGTTCTTCTTGCTCAAAACAGGGCATGACTAATGCTTTATAGGTAATCTCCAATATTACCTCCTAATGCATCGTTAGGAATATTGATGGATCTTAACCTACATAACTTGCCTTGTTCAAAGCTCTCAGTATATAAATGTTTCACAAAGAAGTGCTCAATACAAATTCTGTTAATAGAGGTTGGTGCTTTTTAAAAAAGATTGTCCTATTTCTCTATATGGTATTTCTAGAATAGCAATCTGATTATTTTTATCTTATGAAGAGTGTTCTCAGTAGAATAAAAACTACATTTATTTTTGAAAAATTAGTAATATGTGTAAGCACAAAAGAGAGGAATAGTTTTCCTCAGGAAAAAAACTTATCTAAACATTAAAATCTATTAATATATACTTAAATATCAATTAAAATTAACCAAATGCTTTGAGATAAAGAATTTCATTAACTTATTTTTTAATTAGTTGAGTATTAAAAATGAAGCCCTTTTTGATGGAAGTCTTTTTAAATTTACACATAAATACTTCACAACTTTGTAATTAGATTTTAATTTCTTTAGACAATGGAGAGTCTAATCTCTCCTTATAGTTGATATCTGAAACCACAAGTTTTTGTGTGGTATTTATTCTGTTCAGAGACCCTGCTCTCAGAGTTTAGAGGCAGTTTTTTTTTTTTTTTGTAAAGGGGGATTGCAGCAAAGATTTCTGATTGGGTACATGATGTTTTAATGTAGCTGTTTTATGTGGCCATTTTGATGTATTAATATTTTAAAATTTAAATTAATAAAACTTACTCATAGTTAAATAAAAAAACAGAACTGAGAAGTAAAAAAGAAAACTAAAATTCTCCCCTCCCCAGTCAAATAATCTCACTCCTCCCAGGTAACCACTGTTAACCAGTTCTGTAGACTTTAAAAAAACATATACACTAACATATATGTGTATATAATGTATTATATACGTATATGTTATTATGTATTATATATGTATATACAATAACGTATATAATACGTATCATATACGTATGTACACTAACATATATACGTATGTTAGTGTGTATATATATATATATACACACACGCACACACACACTTATATATACACACACATACACACACATAAATGTGTATATATTATGTCCTTTTAAAAGTTAGCTTAGGCTGGGCACGATGGCTCAGGCCTGTAATCCCAGCACTTTGGGAGGCTAAGGCAGGCAGATCACCATATCAAGCGATTGAAACCATGCTGGCCAACATGGTGAAACCCCGTCTCTGCTAAAAATACAAAAATTAGCTGGGCATGGTGGTGCATGCCTGTAGTCCCAGCTACTCAGGTGGCTGAGGCAGAAGAATCACTTGAACCCTAGAGGCAGAGGTTGCAGTGAGCCGAGATCATGCCACTGCACTCCAGCCTGGCAACAGAGTGAGACTCTTTCTCAAAAAAAAAAGTTAGTTTAAATAAAAGCAAGCAGTATATGACTCTGTACAGTTTTTCTCACTTAGAAATGTATCTGAAGGATCTACCTAATTTTAATAGCTGTACATTATTGTATTATTGTTAGACATTTTAGCTAGTATTCTATTTGTATATTTAGGAAACTACAAAAGTTCTTTCTTTTTTTACTCTTTTTCTTTTTTTAAATGATACTGCAAGGTTTTTGAAAGTTACAGTGAGCTAAAAAGTTGACCAAATAGAAGTAGAGAGTGGAATAGTTGTAACTAGAAGCTGGTATGAATAGGGGGAAGAGAGGAAGAGGGAGAAGTTGGTTAACAGATACAAAATTACAGTTAGACAGGAGGAATAAATTCTAGTGTTCTATAGCACTGTAGAGTGAATATAGTTAAAAATAATTTATTCGGCCAGGCATGGTGGCTCACGCCTGTAATCCCAGCACTTTGGGAGGCCGAGTTGGGCGGATCACCTGAGGTCAGGAGTTTGAGACCAACCTGACCAACATGGAGAAACCCCATCTTTACTAAAAATACAAAATTAGCCGGGCGTGGTGGCATATACCTGTAATCCCAGCTACTCAGGAGGCTGAGGCAGAAGAATGGCTTGAACCTGGGAGGCGGAGGTTTTGGTGAGCTGAGATAGCCCCATTGCACTCTAGCCTGGGCACCAAGTGCATCACTCTCTCTCAAATAATCATAATAATAATAAGCTTAATTTAGTCATATTTTCAACTAGCTAGTAATGTGGATTTTGCGATTTTGAATGTTCTCAACATAAAGATATGATAAAGGTTTGAGGTGATGTATATACTAATTATCCTGATTAGGTTATTATGCATTGTATACTGTAAAAATACCACATTGCACCCCATAAATATGTACAATTATTATCTGTCAAAGAATATAGATTTTAGGCCAGGTGCAATGTCTCAAACCTGTAATCCCAGCACTTTGGGAGGCCGAGGCAGGAGAATTGCTTGAGCCTAGGAATTCAAGATCAGGCTGGGCAACGTGGTGAAACCCTACCTCTACAAAAAATGCAAAAAAATAGCTGAGCATGGTGGCCATCCCTGTGGTCCCAGCTACTCAGGAGGCTGAGGTGGGAGGATTGCTTGATCCCAGGATGTCAAGGCTGCAGAGGGTTGAGATCACACCAGTGTACTTTAGCCTGGGTGACAGAGCGAGACCCTGTCTCTCTCTCTCTCTCAAAATACACTAAAAATAAAAGTTACAGCAATACAGTGACATCCTTGCATATACACCTTTATGCATTTGTGGGAAGTGAAATTGATTAGTCTAAGCTTCAGCGGATTTTTTACGTTGATAAATATTGTCAAATTGCCTCTAGATAGGTTATATCAATTTACAGTATCACTAATGGCATATGAGATGACTTGTTTCTCCATGTATCTGAAGAAATTGATAATTCCAATTCAGCCTTTTTAAAAAATGGCTATCTTGTTTCCCTAAAACTTTTCGTTGAGTAATCCATCTTTTAGCAATTGAATTGAAATATCATCCTTATCATACACTAAATTCCCATGTAAATATTAATCTACTTCTGGACTTTTTATTCAGCTTCATTGATTTGTTATCTGGCTTCAAAGTGTTTCAAGTAGCTTTATAATATGTTTTAATTTCTAACAAGGCATCTTTTATTTCTCTTTAAGTGTTTTTGTGGGTTATTCTCATATTTCTAGATAAGTTTTTTTTTTTTTGCCAGTCAGATTTTTTTATTGTGGTAAAATTTACATAGCATAAAATTTACCATCTTTTTTTTGAGACTTAGTCCCACTCTGTTGCCAGGCTGGTGTGATCTCGGCTCACTGCAACCTCCCCCTTCCGGGTTCAAGTGATTCTTCTACCTCAGCCTCCCATGTAGCTGGGACTACAGTCATAACGCCACCACACCCAGCTAAGTTTTGCATTTTTAGTTCAGTTCCTGATGTAATATGTACTCAATAAATATTTGAGTGAATGAATGAGACGTAAATATATATATTGTGCTTCATAGAAAGACAGTATTGTACAAGTATTGTAAAAGGACTCTATGTAAATTAATCTGTTCACGGATTATAATGACAATCAGAATAGCAACAGCAGCTTTTTGTTTTTTTGAGACGGAGTCTTACTCTGTCACTCAGGTTGGAGTGCAGTGGTATGATCTCAGTATGATCATTTAGATCTCTAATCATGGTCTTAATCATTATATGTAATCATTTTTATCTCTAATCATGTAATCATGGATTTTAAGAAATCCAGTGCCAGGTGTGGTGGCTCACGCCTGTAATCTCAGTGCTTTGGGAGGCTGAGGCGGGCAGATCACCTGAGGTCGGGAGTTTGAGACCAGCCTGACCAACATGGAGAAACCCTGCCTCTACTGAAAATATAAAATTAGCTGGGCATAGTGGCGCATGCCTGTAATCCCAGCTACTCAGGAGGCTGAGGCAGGAGAATCGCTTGAACCTGGGAGGTAGAGGTTGTGGTGAGCTGAGATTGTGCCATTGCACTCCAGCCTGGGCAGCAAGAGCGAAACTCTGTCTCAAAAAAAAAAAAAAAAAAAGGGAAAAGAAAAAAAAGGAATCCAGAAGAGGAGTTAGAGATTAAGCAAATAATTGCACAAATAAATGTAAACTTGTAAAGTGCTAAGAAGGAGGGACATATAGTGATATGGTGAGCTTATATTAAGTGATTTTATCTGAGGGGGCGGGGGTGTCTGGGTGGGCTTCCTTGAAGTTAGAGCTGAGCTGACTCCAGGAAAATACACTCAAGTCATCTTAAATAGCCTCCAGTTGGCTCCATACAGGCTCTGTACATTTCTTTGGTTTGTCCCTGAGTATACAATTTTTTTTTCTTGTAATAATATAAGAGTTCTTGTATTCATCTTATTTTTTTAACTTTTTTTTTATTTATGGGAAAGCTATTGATTTTCTTATATTATATATGTGACCAGATGCCTGTAGGATTTTCTTATTGTTTTTTAGGGAACCTATTCTCGCATTCTTGTACATTTTTGCTTCAGCTAATAAGTTAGGAATGTCTGTCAAAATTTCTGCCCTCTTGGAAATCTGAAGGGGAAGCTGCTGTCTTCTCCCCACCTCTGTGAGTGCAAGAGTGATTTACCTGTTTTTGTTTATTTATAGTTTTTTTTTTGCCCTAGGATATAGATCCTGATGACTTACCCATTTGGTGAAATGGTGAGACTATGACATCCACGAAGTCATCTTTCTGTATTAAGTGGAATGAATATGTGAAAGGCCAAAGCTCATATGTGGCACATCTCTTTTGACTCTCCATAGTCAGGAAGTAAGGGAGACGCCAACTACTTTATTTATTAATAACTTTCAAATATTTTGCTATCATTAAAAATAGTAATCATTAAAGTTATTTATTTATTTAAAAATCAGTGTCTCACTCTGTCACCCAGGCTGGAATGCAGTGGCATTATCATAGCTCACTGCAACCTTGAACTCTGATGGCCTCAAGTGACCCTCCTTCTGACCTCGTGATCCACCTGCCTGGGCCTCCCCAAGTGCTGGGAGGCTAGGCAAGGTGACCAACACCTGTAATCCCAGCACTTGGGGAGGCCAAGTCAGGTGGATCACCTGAGATCAGGAGTCCCAGCCCAGACTGAACAACATGGCGAAATCCCATCTCTACTAAAAATACAAAATAAATAAATACATAAATAAACCCAGAGGTGGAATTTGTAGTGAGCCAAGATCGAGCCACTGCACTCCAGCCTGGGTGACAGAGCAAGACTCTGTCTAAAAAAAAAAAAATGGCCGGGCGTGGTGGCTCATGCCTGTAATCCCAGCACTTTGGGAGGCTGAGGCAGGTGGATCAGGAAATCAGAAGTTCGAAATCAGCCTGGCCAATATGGTGAAACCCCGTCTCTACTAAAAATTAGCTGGGCATGGTGGAGCGCTGCTGTAGTCCCAGTTTCTCCAGAGGCTGAGGCAGAAGAATCGCTTAAAGCCAGGAGGCAGAGGTTGCAGTGAGCCAAGATCTTGCCATTGCACTCCAGCCTGGGTGACAGAGTTAGACTTCGCCTCAAAAAAAAGGCCAGGTGAGGTGGCTCACACCTATAATTCCAGCACTTTGGGAAGCCAAGGCGGGTGGATCACGAGGTCAGGAGTTCGAGACCAGCCTGGCAAACATGGTGAAACCCTATCTCTACTAAAGATATGAAAAATTAGCTGGGCGAGGTGGTGTGTGCCTGTAATCCCGGCTACTTGGGAGGCTGAGGCAGGAGAATCTCTTGAACCTGGGAGATGGAGGTTGCAGTGAGCTGAGATTGTGCCATTGCACTCTAGCCTGCGTGACAGGGCATGACTGTCTCAAAAAAAAAAAAAATTAGCTGGTGTGGTGGTGCATACCTGTGATTACTGTGGAGGCTGGGGTAGAATTGCTTGAACCCAGGAGGCAGACATTGCAGTGAGCCGAGATTGGGCCACTGCACTCCAGCCTGGGTGACAGAGCAAGACCTTGTCTCAGGCTGGGCATGGTGGCTCATGCCTGTAATCCCAGCACTTTGGGAGGCCGAGGCGGGTGGATCACCTGAGGTTGGGAGTTTGAGACCAGCCTAACACGGAGAAACCCTGTATCTATTTAAAAAAAAAAAAAAAAAAAAAAAAAAGACCTTGTCTCAAAAATAAATAAATAAATAAAAAGATATAATATTGAAAACATAAGCTTCTGGGATATCTTTCTTTTAATGGCTTACAAAAATAATAGTCATTCCCATATTTCATTATCAACTCAGAATTTAGTTAAGACATTAGAATTGCTCCTACTTTCATTCAAATAAATAGGGACATCCCACACTGCATAATTTGTCCTAATACTCGTTTCTTTAACTTTTCCACAATATTTTTTATGCAGATTCTCTACAGTACATGTTTGCTAAAGAATGTATTTGAGTTTGTCTCTTTTTAAACATTCTTTAAATATGGAGGCCGAAGAGGGAGGATCATTTGATCCCAGCAGTTCAAAACCAGGATGGACAACCTTGCGAGACCCCATTTCTACAAAAATAAAAATAAAAAATTAGCTGGGCATGGTGGTATGTATCTATAGTCCCAGCTACTCAGTAGGCTAAGGTGGGAGGATCACTTTAGCAGGATTGCTTGAGCCCAGGAGTTCGAGGCTGCAGTTAGCTATGATTACACCACTGTACTCTAGCCTGGGTGATACAGTGAGACTCTGTCTCTAAAAATAAATAAATAGGGTGGGCGCAGTGGCTGGCCCTTGTAATCCCAGCACTTTGGGAGGCCAAGGCAGGTGTATTACCTGAGGTCAGGAGTTCAAGGCTACCCTGGCTGACATGGTGAAACCCCATCTCTACTAAAAATACAAAATTGGCAGGGTGTGGTGGTGCACACCTGTAATCCCAGCTACTCAGGAGGCTGAGGCAGGAGAATCAGTTGAACCCAGGAGGTGGAGGTTGCAGTGGGCAGAGACTGTGACACTGCACTCCAGCCTGGGTAAAAAGAGTGAAACTCCATCTCAAAAAGTAAATAAATAAAAATAAAAATTCTGTAAATTATTTTACATATTTTAACTGTGGCAAGAAAGAAATATTTCCTCAGTGGTGTGTAAGTTGATTTCCTTTTTGTTGTGGCTGGGTTTTTTGTGTTTGTTGTTTTTGGGACAGATTCTTGCTCTGTATCCCAGGCTGGAGTGCAGCGGCACAATCTCGGCTCACTGCAACCTCTGCCTTCCCGGTTCTAAGCGATTCTCCTGCCTCAGCCTCCCCAGTAGCTGGGATTACAGGTGCGTGCCAACACACCTGGCTTATTTTGTATTTTTAGTAGAGACAGGGTTTCACCATGTTGGACAGGCTGGCCTTGAACCCCTGACTTCAGATGATCCACCCACCTCGGCCTCCCAAAGTGCTGGGATTAAAGGAGTGAGCCACTGTGCCTGGCCTGGGTTGTTTTGTTTTGTTTTGTTTTTTCCCCATTAAGATAGCTCAGAAGTAAGATATCTCAGAATTCTAAACATGTATCATTTAAGTCAGTGAAACTGTATACTAAGTTTGCAATGCCTATCACATAATTTGAAATATTGCTGAAAAGATTGTAGAGATTTAGCATCATATCCTGAATGCATAATTTTAAAATGCTTTGGTAACGGTAATGCTTTATATTATCCTTAGCTAATGTATCTTTTTATTTTTACTTACTTTTTGAGATAAAGTTTTGCTCTGCTGTTCAGGCTGGAGTGCAGTGGCATGATCTTGGCTCACGGCAGCCTCTGTCTCCCAGGTTCAAGCGATTCTTGTGACTCAGCCTCCCAGGTAGCTGGGACTACAGGCGCATGCCACCACACCTGACTAATTTCTGTATTTTTAGTAGAGATAGGGTTTTGCCATGTTGGCCAGGCTAGTCTCAAATTCCTGTCCTCAAGTGATTCACCTGCGTCAGCCTCACAAAGTGCTGGGATTACAGGTGTGAGCACCATGCCCAGACTGTTTCATTTTATTTTTAAAAAATAGAGACAAGGTCTCACGATTTTGGCTACGCTGGTTTTGCATTCCTGAGCTCAAAGGATCCTCCTGCCTTGATCTCCCATAGTGATAGGATTATAGGGATGAGCTATTGTGCCTGGCCTGATATCTCAAATTTTTATAGACATTAAGACAAGATTCATTTGCTAGAAAAGTGGATTAATTGTGGGTAATGATAGGGAGAGAAAATAATAATAAAAGTAAAACAGAGGCCAGGCCTGGTGGCTCACGCCTGTAATCCCAGCACTTTGAAAAGCCAAAGCAGAAGGATTACTTGAGCCCATGAGTGCGAGGGCAGCCAGGGCAACATAGTGAGACCCTGTCTCTATTAAAAAAAAAAAAAAAAGAAAAAACGTGAAAAAGAAATTAAAGTGGTCCAGGCACAGTGGCTCACGCCTGTAATCCCAGCACTTTGGGAGGCCAAGGCAGGTGGATTACTTGAGGCCAGAAGTTCCAGATCAGCCTGGCCAACATAGTGAAACCCAGTATCTAACAAAAAATTAGCTGGGCGTGGGCTACGTGCTTGTAATCTCTGCTACTCAGGAGGCTGAGACACAAGAATCCCTTGAACCTGGGAGGTGGAGGTTGCAATGAGCCGAGATTACACCACTGCACTCTAGCCTGGGTGACAGAGCAAGACTGTCTTGAAAAAAAAAAGAAATTAAAGTGGATAGAAATTTATATTTCATATAGTCCTCTTTATAGTTCTCATCTAACTGACATCTTGTTAGGTTTCATTAATCTGTCGTTTTTGTGACATATTTTGGCTAAGGAGAGATTATACTGGCAGTAGGAAAAGATCTAATTCTGCCATTTTGTTGTTGCTTTTGCCTTCATTATTATCTTTTCAATCCTTGTCTTTGTTTTATGATTGTTTTAAAATCATATGCTTATTGTTTTAGGCTATGTTCTCAAGAAGCAGAACTTAAGATGAAAATTCCTGTGCCAGTGATTGAGAGAGTGATGTCAGCTGAAATCTATAAGAGAGTGAGAGAAACAGAATAGGACAGAGGAAGAGGCTAGGCAAAGACGTGCGTTCAGCTGAAATCTATCTTCAGTTTGATTCTACAAGCAGCTCTGGAGTGTGGATGGCACCATGGACTTGTCTCTTCTTGAGGCGAGGAGGCAAACTTTTAGTATTCCCGTATCATTCGGTCATGGGCCACCTGGAGTTGGTGCAGGAGGGTGGTGAAAGAGTGTGATGTTCCTGATAAGCCAGCATCCATCATTTATGGTCAGTTCTTTTATGCAGAAAGATATAGGTATGAGCTGTTAACAGCCAAGAGTCATAGCATGTAGGGAATGGGGACAATGGCTAGTAAGTAGAATCTGGGCAGTAAACCAACACTCATTTTGTGAAGTTCCTTAAGGCTAAATATTATAATTGGTAAACCTTTTACTTAATCATTGTACAATGTGTCCTGCTGAAAAAGAACAAACAAGTTGAGAGTGACACTTATGGAATTCTTGCTCTTGCTCCTGATACTCCCTACCTGATGTGACCATCAGACCTTCAGACTGCTGAAGATGCAAATGTCAACCTACATTCTAAATATTAGTGTAGTGTAAACACACCTGAGAGCAATAACTTATGCCTACCCTGAGAATGGCCCTGTATGGCAGGTGCATCTGAATGTGTGTTCTGAGAATGGCCCTACTGTACGGCAGGTGCATCTGAATGTGTGTTCTGAGAATGGCCCTGTACGGCAGGTGCATCTGAATGTGTGTTCTGAGCTAGTGAAATTTGGGAGTGACCAACCTGGAGATTTTTCCTTATCAATGATGAACATCTGGGCTCCTGTCCTGTCCTGTTCACGGCAGTGGCAGCCCATCTGGAGCAGCCACTGCAATGACGCCAGCTGCAGAAAGGATGCACGGTTGGGGCTGTATGTTCATGGAGCAGGCAGGATCCCCACCCTCCTGGGTGCAGCTGCAGCCGCCCAAGCTGCAGCACCAGGCAGCTCTGCACTCTCAGGGGCCGGGGAAGGCCCACCCTGCCCCCACAGGCTCAGAAATGCCTGCTCCCGCTGCCTGGCCTCTCCCTGCTCCTGGTGCCCTGTCTGATCTTGGGGCACAGTTGGGGCTGAGCCAAGGCACTATCACAACCCAGCCTGCTTATGCTTGGGGCAGTGCTGACATGCCAGGCCCCTGCTGCCTTGGCCCTCTCTGTTCAAGCAACAGGTTTAATATCATGTACTCAAAAATGGGTAAATACATCTTTTTAGATTTTTGGGTTTTTTTTTAGATGGAGTGTTGCTCCGTTGCCAGGCTGGAGTGTAGTGGCACCATCTCAGCTCACTGCAACCTCCTCATGGGTTCAAGCAATTCTCCTGCCTCAGCTTCCCAAGTAGCTGGGATTATAGGTGCATGCCACCATGCCCAGCAAATTTTTGTAGTTTTAATAGAGACAGGGCTTCACCATGTTGGCCAGGATGGTCTCCATCTCTTGACTTCGTGATTTGCCCACCTCGGCCTCCCAAAGTGCTGGGATTATAGGCGTAAGTCACTGCGCCTGGCCAGATTTTATTTTAATTTCTAATATGGAAAAAATCGATAGACATAACCCGTATAAACAAAAGCTCTTTGAGGTCTTCTATAATTTTTAAGAGTATGGAGGGGTCCTGAGACCAAAAGGTTTGAGAGCCACTTGTTTAGCATATTACTCTCCTATTCTTTCTACCAGCATTCTCGCATTCCATGATGGAGAGCTGTGCACCTGTATTACTCCCTCTCCTTGAAAAGAGGAACTGTACATTCACCACAGTACTTAGCAGTGTTTTACAGGTACTAGAGGCTCAATAAATATTTGCTGAATTAAAAAAAATACATTGCTCTGTCTTCTTCCAAATCTGCTCTTCTTTTCAAATTTATCTTTGTTTGATTCTGCTGCTCTTCATAGGCAGCCATCAACTCTTTTTTCCCTTTCATTGCTAAAACTTAGAGGGATAGTCTTCATTTGGCTCCATGCCAAGTTTGGTGGCTAATCCAGTGTGGAGAGTTTGGGAAGGAGGCAGGCCAGGAATTCAGTTTTGCATCTTGCTAACTTACACACTCACGATCCTCAAGTATTGGTTTTATCATGTTATTTTTGCTCAAGAGCATACAGAGTCCCTGTTTACTTCAGATGTAAACACCTGTGCCTGTGTTCATGCTAACTTTATCCCACATACCAACTTTATCTCCTGTTAACTAGCAACACACCTCTGCAGCCAGGCTGATTGCTTCACTGGTTCCCATGCATGGGCTCTTTCCCAAAGATAAATCTTTTGCACTGGCCACTCCTGCCACCTGGCTAGCTGTTATCCATCCTTTAACCCCAGTTCAGGTCCCAAAGTCTCCATTAAATCTTCTTGCATTACCTTTTCTTTTCTTTTTTTGTTGAGACAGAGTTTCACTCTATTGCTCAGGCTGGAGTGCAGTGGCGCGATCTTTGCTCACTGCAACCTCTGCCTCCTGGGTGCAAGTGATTCTCCTGCCTCAGCCTCTGTAGTAGCTGGGATTACAGGCGCCTGCCACCACGCCCAGCTAACTTTTGTATTTTTAGCAGAGATGGGGTTTCACCATGTTGGCCAGGTTGGTCTCCAACTCCTGACCTCAGGTGATCCATCCCCCTCAGCCTCCCAAAGTGCTGGGATTACAGGTGTGAGCCACTGTGCCCGGCCTGGCCTCCTTAATTACTCTTATAACGCTTCCTGACTGAAATAGAATCAGAGCATAATGGACAAAGTGACTTGTGAGGAAGGAAGAAAAAGCCTTTGTTTCTTGGGGGAGGGAGAAGGCAGGACTGGTAAGAGGAAATTTCATGTTGTCCTTCTGTACAGCCACCCACACACACAACCTCAGCCAAACAAATGGACATTATCAAGGGCATGCAGCCAAAAGGACAAACTTGGGCAACATGTTGCTCTTCATTTTGCCTTTCCACAGAAGAGGTCATTGTCCTTGCTTTTATTTAAGCATCAAATCCACTGAAGTGTATTTCTTTTTTATGCATCTGTTTTTGCCATTAGACAATTCATTGAGGAATCGAGGATGTCTTATTCATGTTTCCATATCTACTAGCACACCAGAGGTGCTCGATACATGTCCTTAAAGGAATGTGTGACTGACATGGGTAAGGCTGGGGAGAAGGCTGTCAGATGAGCTCAGAAAGCAGGCTGAGGCCTGATTTAAAGAGCGCGATGTGGAGATTTAAGCCTTGTCGTGCAGGCAAAAGGGAACAGGGAAGCTAGAAAGGTTTCTTGTTTTTTTGTTAATGTTTAAAAAATTTTATTTAAAATAACAAAAATTAAGTGCTCTACACATTCAGAGAAATTTCTCTAGTAACAAATTATAGAAATGATCCCTGAAAGTACAGTCTAAAGGTTTCTGGTGATTAATATTTTTTCCAAAGCAATACGTTTAAATATATTTTTTTTGAGACAGAATCTCACTCTGTTGCCAAGGCTGGAGTGCAATGGCACGATCTCCACTCACTGCAACCTCTGCCTTCCGAATTTAAGCAATTCTCCCTGCCTCAGCCTCCTGAGTATCTAGGATTACAGGACCCAACCACTACACCAAGCTAATTTTTGTATTTTTAGTAGAGATGGGGGACTGGGCGTGGTGGCTCATGCCTGTAATCCAAGCACTTTGGAGGCCAAGGTGGGCGGATCA